>LOJH01067874.1:0-10173 GCA_001685095.1 Ellobius talpinus
GAGCTGCCATGTGGGTGCTGGGAATTGAACCCAGGTCCTCTGGAAGAGCAGCCATTGCTCTTAACCACTGAGATGTTGCTCCAGCCACTAGTGAATACTCTTGGAATACACAGAAAATCAGAAATTTTAACTTGAAAACTGGGTGTGGGACACAAGCCTTTAATTCCAGTGGGAGTGGGAGGGCAGAGGCCATCAGAACTCTGAGTTTGAGCACAACCAGGGCTTTGTAGAGAGACCCTGTCTCAAAACACTAAAATGGGCCAGACATGGTGGTGTGCGTCTTTAATCCCAGCACTTGATACAGGAGGCAGAGGCAGGCGGATCTCTGAGTTTGAGGACAGCCTGGTCTACAGAGTAAGTTCTAGGACAGCCAGGGCTACACAGACAAACCCTGTGTTGAGAAATGAAAAAAAAAGTAAAGTTTTTAAAAATCCTGTGAGCCAAGCACAGTGACATGAGGTCTGTAGTCACAGCATTTGGAAGGTGGAGGCAGAAAGATGGAGAATCCAAGGTCAGTCTGGGATTCCTAGGGAAGCCCTGTCTTGGAAAAAAGTGATGGAAATGTTTTCATGGGTGTAGACTGTAGATAATATTATTCCAGAACATATTAATGTTTGGAGGCAAACAACCTAGAATAGCTAAAAGATTTTTTTTAAGCAAAAAGAGGTAAACAAAGGCAGGATGGTCAAGAGTTCAAGGCCTGTTTAAGCTGTAGAGCAAGATACTGCCTCCACTAAAACTACGGCATGGTAGGGCCTTTGCCTGGTATGACCAAGGCCCTGGATTCAAGTCCAGCACTACCAAAGTACACAAGAGTATGACTTGAGGAATCACTATCCATCTGAAGATTTGAAAATTGCACACACCTTTAATCCCTGCACTTGGGAGACAGAGGCTGGTTTCTCATGATTTGCAGGCCAACATGGTCTACCAGCCCAGCCAAGGCAATACAGTGAGATCCTGTCTCAAAAAATTAACAAACAAAAAAAAATTGATAGTTATAGTAACCAACAATAAATCACTGAAAAGAGTAGGGAATTCATAAGTAGATGCATGAATAGCCAATTTGTGTGTAGGGGGCAGGGGGAGGGGTGGGTATGTTACTCAGGCTGTTCTGGAACTTACAAACTCAAGAAATCTTGCTTCTGCTTCTCAAAAACTGAGATTTCAGATATGTGCTCATACACTCAACTAACCAATCGCTTTGTGTGTGCATGGTCAAGTATTTATTTTTCTAGATTTTTTCCTTTTTTATTAAGAATCTTTGTTATTACAATCTTTTCTCATTTTACACAGCCCTTCCCATTCCCATGCCCTACCCCCCCATCCACTCCTCAGAGAGGGTCAGGCTTCCCATGGGGAGTCAGCAAAGTCTGACACTGCACTTTGAGGAAGACCAAAGCTTTTCCCCTATATCTAGGCTGAGCAAGGTCTCCTTCCAAAGAGAATGTGCTCCTAGATGCCAGTTCAAGCACTAGGGATAGATTCTGGTCCCACGGCCAGTGGCCCCACAGACTGCCCAAGCCTCACAACTGTTCCCCACATTCAGTGGGCCTAGTTTGGTTCTATACAGCTTCTCCTACTATCAGTCCAGAGTCAGTGAGCTCTCACTAGCTCAGGTCAGCAGGTCAGCTGTTTCTGTGGGTGTCACCATCATGGTCTTGACCCCTTAGCTCGTATTATTGCTTCTCCCTCTCTTGGGCTAGTCTCTGGTAGCTTGGCCCAGTGCTTTGCTGTAGATTCTCTATCTGCCTCCATCAGTTGCTGGATGAAGACCAATTGTGCTTTTTTTTTTTATTAGAGGTGCCAAGTCAATTCAGTGGAAGAAGAGGAAATCTTCAGATGGTGGTAAAGCAGATGCTATCCTTGGTGGGGGAGTGGGTTAAGGAGGTAGGGGAGAGAGAGAGAAAAAAAATGAGTGAATGAACCTAGGCTTAAATTTTGCAAAATGAACTCAGATGGACCACAGATTTAATGTAAAACAATGCAACTTTTAGGAGAAAATCACATTATAATCAAATAGTGCCACTTTTAAAAATTAATATACCCAAAAGAATTAAATTCAGTTTTTGAGAAGCATACAAGAGCTGGGCAGTGGTGGCACATATCTTTAATCCTAGCACTCAGAAGGCAGAGGCAGGTGGATCTCTGCTGTCTTGAAAAACCAAAAAAAGAAAAAGCCTACAAGAATGTTTATTAGTAGTACTAGTCACAGCTGGGGGTTGAGGGGCGAGAACTACCCAATATTTGTCAACTGATTAATGGATAAGCAGTGTGACATAGCATTTAGTGATTCAACTGTAAAACTGGACTGATAACTTCTTCAGCCTCAAAAATATATCATGGAAGAAGCCATTCACAGAGGCCAGAAGTGGATTGGTGGATGTCAGGACGGAAGTGGCAACATATGGTTTTTCTTAAGAATGATGGAATGTTCTAGACATAGATAGTGGTAATAGTTGGCAGGTAGACCAGCAAAGTTTATTTATGTGAGCACTTTAAATGGTGGGTTATTTTGTTTTTTATAGTATATAATTTTTTTCAGGCAGGTTTTCTATGTATAGCCCCAGTTGCCTGGAATTTGCTGTATGGACGAGGCTAATCTTGAAATTTTAGCAATCTTCTTGCCTCTTTCCAAATTCTGGGATTATAGGCATAAGCCATTGTGCCTGCCTTAAAATTTTATATTTTTAAAAAATTCAACAATTTAAAAATAAAATGATTAGAAAATGAGACATTAGGCTGGAGAGACAGTCAGTGGTTATAGCACACACCGCTCTTGCAGAGGACCCAGCTTCAGACACCAGAACCCACATGACACCTCGAAAGTGCTGGTAACTCCAGATCCAGGGGATCTGAAGCCTCTGACCTCATGTGCACATATCCTCAGACATACATATACGCCTGATTAGAAATAAGTCTTTACCCCCAACCCCCAAAAATAGAAAAAGAGCCAGGTGGTGGTGGCACACACCTTTAATCCTAGCACTTGGGACGCAGAGAAAGGTAGATCTCTGTGAGTTTGAGGCCAGTCTGGTCTACAGAGCAAGTTCCAAGACAAGCTCCAAAACTATAAAACCCTGTCTCGAAAAAAATCAGAAAAAAAGAAAAAGAAAATGAGACATCTCCTAGAAGACAGAAGACATACTGGTGGTGAATTAAATGCATGAAAAATTGGTCAGTGTTACCTAAAATGATCTGTGAATCTGTAATTGTAATATGGCAATATTTTGCCAATTTCTTTTATTTTTTGGCCTGGGGGTTAAGACGAGGTCTCAGTCTTGGTCTTGATCTTGTTATGTAGCCAAGGCTAGTCTTGAATTCCTGATCCTGCTGCCTCCACTTCTCAAGTGCTTTGAGTTACAGGTGTATGCCTCCATATCCGGTTTACGTTTCCCCTTTTGGCAGTACTGGTGATAGAGCCTATAGCATCATGTGTAGGAGGCAAGTACTCTACCACAGAGCTACAGCCCTAATCCCCTTTTTAGCAGTTTCTCAGAAATCTTATGCTATACATCCCAGCATGCAGGCGGAGACTGCTTGTTTGTTTTCTGGCTGCCCAGACCTGAAATAATCACACAGAAACTGTATTAATTAAAACATTTCTTGGAAACATAAAGCAAAGAAAACCAGCCTACAAATCACAATCCCAGAGAACCTAGGCAGCAATGAGGACCCTAAGAGAGACATACGTAGATCTTATCTACATGTAAAGTAGAAAAAGACAAGATCTCCTGAGTCAATTGGGAGCATGGAGACCATGGGAGAGGGTTGAAGGGGAAGGGAGCAGAGAGGGGAGCTGAGAAAAATGTAGAGTGCAATAAAAATCAATAAAATTAAAAAAAATTGCTTGGCCTATTAGCTCAGGCTCCTTATTAACTAACTCTTGTATCTCAAATTAACCCATTCCTATTATTTTGTATTTTACCATGAGGTTAGTGGTTTACCAGTAAGGTTCCGGCAGCATCTTTCTCCTTTGGCAGCTGCTGGTGTCTCTCTGACTCTGCCTACTTTCTCTCTATATCTCTGTTGAGTTTCCTACCTGGCTTTACTCTGCTAAGCCACAAGCTGAAACAGCTTCTTTATAACCGATGGTAATAAAACATATTCCTAACATACAGAGGGTAATCCCACATCATTAGCATTCTTACTTCTAAGTATTTATTCCAAAAATGGTCAAAAGAAATGAGACATTCTAGAAGAGGATAGCAAATGAACTGCTTAATATGTCAGACTGCGCGTATGCTTTTCCTCCCAAACTTCTGTATTTGCAGTCTCATTTGAGATGAGTTAAGGTCATGGGCACTTAAACTATACTGCTATTCTGTCTCTCTCCTCTGCTCACACACTTGTTCCTTTCCTTGATGCTTTTTATCCTATGAGCTCCTTGGTGCAACTTGGTCTGGGCTCGTCCTCTCGTAGGCCTCCTGGGCAGTTCTCCTGTGCCAGCAGTGTTTGTCTTTACATGTGAAACTCTAATTTTGGCTTCTGATAACAGGCTCCTTTGTTTTTGCTTATGTAGATGGTCTTCCCAAAAAGCAGGGGCAGAATTGCTTATGTTTTTTTTTTTGTTGTTTTGTTTTTCAAAACACGGTTTCTCTGTGTAACTCTGGCTGTCCTGGAACTCACTCTAGACCAGGCTGGTCTTGAACTCAAGAGATCTATCTGCCACTGCCTCCTGCATGCTGGAATTAAAGGCTTGTGTCTCCATGCCCAGATTTTTTTTTTTTGCTTATATTTTTTATGTAATAAGTCTACTTGGGCCTCCAGGACAAGACTATCTCTTTAAATACAGGGAGAAGGGCTGTAGATTTTGATCTGAAGCAACCTGTAACTCTGGGGCAATGTAGGAAAAACAGGTTATTGGTTCAGGTTGGGTAAATTTTGCTTTTGAATAGCTTTGCGTTAGAATTTCCAATGTGTAGCAGAGATGTGCAGTGTCTCCTCTTCCTATAGGTTCAGGTATAATTATAATTTGGACTTGTTTCCCAGATGTTCTGCAGATGAACAATTAGTGTAGGTGATATCAGTGAAAGTTGAGAGCGTTGTATTGCTGCAGAATGGAAATGAGTATCAGCTTTAGTGTTCACCTCATGTTACTCTAAGTATAAGAAAGCTGGACTACAGAGAGGGTCCCTGTCCTGTGTACAAGATCTGTGTACAAGAGAGGCCAGGGAAGGAGATAAGGGTTAGAAATAGAATTTCCTAGAGGATTTGGCCTTGGAAAACATTTAAGGGAAGAGATTTGGGCAGCTAGTTAAGGTGGCCTGTCTCCAGGGACCCTCTTGCTAGTGTGTCTCTGGCAGGTGTACTTCTTTGTGTTGCTCTGTCTTGGGGGCAGGAGGGAATGTAGGGGGATGCCGGGCAATGGGTCTCTGTATGTGCCCCACTGTTGAACAGGTCCTCTATTGGAGGCTTCATTGATGTCTTCTGAGGGTGAGCACTTGACTAGTGGAGCTGTTGTGAGCCCTTTTGCACCTGTATCAACAGCATTCAGCAGCTGCCTCTGTTCACTCCCCAGTAAACAGACCTGCAGAGACTGCCTTGTACCTTCAGAGGCTCCTAGACTGGAGAAGTGCCTGGGCACCTTAAGTCTATTACTTCTAGGAAGGTAGAAGGAGTGGTGACCATTCCTTTGGTTTGTGAATTTGTTAAGATGTGACTCCTTTCTGATTTCTGGTCTTGACACTTGAGGAGTCCTCTTTACTGCCTGGGTTGTTGTCAATGAGCTTATTCAAGCCAGGACACATGTCTGAGCAAGTTCCCAATAGCACAGACCAAGGACACAGCAACATGAACAGAAGTGAATTTAAACTTGAATCCCACTAGAGAACTAGAGAACTATACCAAGAAGAGAATCCTAGATCCTTTAGCTTCTATGATAACTTCCTATTTTATTTGATTGGTTTAAGATTGGCAGCAAATAACAGAAATTAACTTAAACTAAGTTAGGACAAGAAAAAGTATTTATGGGAAGGTTATGGGATGACACAGATTGGAAAAAAAGTTGATGAGCCAGAAAGGACTGGGGCCAGAACAGCCTGGGTATCTTGGGAACAAACCTCTGTGGGGTGAATAAACATCACCAGTAATAGCCGGTTCTTCCTCCATTCTGTTCAGAGGCCAGTATCCAGGCATTGAGGCCCAGCTGGTATGACCTGACTCAAGGCGGTGCACTTTGACTGATAACCAGGCCTGTGGACCTTGTAGGAGCCAGTGAGTCCCAATGGGCTGCTGTTACTTTAAAAAGGAGACAGCTGGCAGCAGGCAGTAACAGTAGGATTCATCTGCCCTCAGCTCCTAAGGAACAACTGTGGGACCAAGAGGCTGCAACCTAACACTGCTGCCTTTGAGTAAGTGTTGTGTGGTGACTGCTATTCAAGGTCTGAAGCTTTTTGTTGTTTATGTTGTTGTTGTTGAGGACAGATCATACTGAACAGTCTTTATTAGTAATCATTGTTTGTTCAGGAATGTGTTTGGGGGTTGTGCATTTCTTTGCCAAGATTTCCCTAAGGATTTCTTTCAGTGTGGCCTGTGCACAGAAGAGGATGTTCAGAACACCCGTTTGACAGAGCAGTTGCCTCTGGGGAGCTGGGATGTGTGCGGCTCAGTAGTAGAGCATTTGCTGAGTCTTTGTTTGCTGGATTTGATCCTTAGCATCTGCAAAACCAAAAACAAAACCCCTAATATGAACAAAGGCTTGTCTGGCTAGACTGGCAAGCGTGGCTGAGAGACTTCCACAGCTCTGTTTATGACCCAGTGACCTGTGATGCCTGATATTCAACAACCAAAAAAGCCACCTGAAACAGTTGCTCCAAGCTCATTGTCTCATGCCAGCGAAGTTAAAAGGTGGACTGTTGAGGGAGTTTGCAAAGTAGAAACAGGCTTTATTAACAATTATTACAGAAAAGTACAAAGTTGGGGAAATGTGAGAAATTAAGCAAAAGCAATAGAAACTCCTGAAAGAAAGAAGGGTTTTCAAGAGAAGAAGCCACTGAATTTTGTAGTTTAGAGGTTTTATAGGGTTAAGGCAAAGACTAGATGAAGACCAAGGTAACTGCTGTGAGATTGGTTAGTTCTCTGTGTTAACTGTGGGTGGAGCCAGTGGAGGGGTCCACAGGATCTATGCATGTCCCCCTGGCCCAACCAGGGAGATGAACTGTCATGCACTGTTGATGTGCAGCTCTCTGAGTTAGGAGTGGTTGAAGCCCCCCTCTATCCATCTCCAGGTTTGTTAGTCGTTGACCTTGACTGTCTACTTGCTGTTAGTCTCTTGACTAATGTTACAGCCCTGTAACCTTGCAGGTGTCAAAGTGCTGTTAATTATGCTAGGCTGTGTTTTCACATTTAGACAATCAGCCTGTAGCTAGCATGACCACAGCAGTGTTACCTCTCTCCAGCCACCATTTGTAGCTGCAGTCTTTCTTCGTTGCTTCATGTTAGCTCCGTGTCTATGGGGTGCTCTGAGGTGCTCTTCCAGGCAGGAACTTCTCGTTAGAACCCGTCCTGACAGTTCAGTCTGTTAGGATTTGCTGCGTTAGAGGCAAGGCTAAGAGAAAGGATAATGGTGTCTTAGGTATATTTCTCAATTGCTTCTGCGGGGCGTGGGTAGAGAGCTGGCCACAAGCCCCATCCCTCCTCTTATCTGACTAGCTTGGTTTTCTCATACCCAGCTATAAAGCCCACACTTACTCACCTTCCCTAGTGTTCTAGGCCTTGCTATGCTAATCCCCTCCCTTTTTCCACCCTAGACAGGCAGGGTTTTTCTGTAGTTTTGGAGCTTGTCCTGGGACTAGCTCTTGTAGACCAGACTGGCCTCAAACTCACAGAGATCCACCTGCCTCTATCTCCTGAGTGCTGGGATTAAGGGCTTGCGCCACCGCCATCTACCTTCTAACCCATAATCTTCTTTTAAACCCCAACCTCTATTCTTACTGCAACATACATGAGCAGCTTAGAGTTTTTACCATGGAGAGCTAGCTCTTGTATCAAAAGAGCAGCTTATAGTCACTGACAAAGGTACCAAGGTTGTCGTGTGTTCATGTGCTTATATTGAGACTCATTCTCCAGACCCTACATATCCTGAAACTAGTCCCTAGCCACATAACTGCCACCTCCCATTGGCAGTTCTGGTGTGCAGGACCAAGTATTTAATGTTTTATTTTATTTTATTGTATATGCATGTATGTCTGTATGAGGGTGCCGTATCCCACTTAACTGGAGTTACAGACAGGTGTGAACTGTTATATCATGCTGGAAATTGAACCCAGGTCCTCTAGGAGAGCAGTCAGTGCTCTTAACCACTAAACGGTCTCTCCAGCCCCCAAATACTTAATGTTAATTTGCTTTTCTCCCTTTTGGTTAGGTACCTGCCGAGGATGTTCATTGTCATTGGTATGCAACATCTTCCGGGCTGATCTATGGTCACTCTCCGGGATGGCAACAAGGTGACTTAGCTGAGGATGACCCTGACTGAAAGGCTGCGTGAGAAGATATCTCAGGCCTTCTACCACCATGGGCTGCTCTGTGCATCCTATCCCATCCCCATCATCCTCTTCACAGGCCTCTGCATCTTAGCCTGCTGGTACGTTCCTAATTTGCCCCCTGTGTGGTAGAGCAGTGTCATGTGACAATAGACTTCGCTAAACCTAACTGATGGAGCTCTTGGACCCTGTATATTCTTACATAGTGGGAATTAATAAGGATACTCATTGAGGCTGCATACTCGAAAGTTCTGGGGGAAATTTGTAATGGCTAATAAGACAACTTTTTTTTAAAGAAACTAGTCCATGTTGGTCTGACAGAGTGATAGCCCAGATTTGTTCACAATACCAGTGATGATTTTCTCTTTCTAAGAAGCTTCAGGGTAGTTGAAGGGCATAATCTTTTATTTTTCTTTCCTAGCAGTAGCAGCTTCCCTTTAGTGTTAGTTGGTAGCAGGAGCCTTCCGCACTGCAAGGTGAAAAGCTCACTGGGTACTATCTACAGGCTGACTTCAAAGACTGGCTTCTTTGTACACTTGTCACTTCCTCATGCTTGTGTGGAGCCTTCTTCTGATCCCTTGGGGCCTGCTCTGTTGTCAGGGTCTGTGGTTAAAGCCATGGATGCTTGTGTTTCTTGCCTGTTTTTCACAGGCCTCATAGAAGCCTGAAGACTGTAAAATGAGGATCTTGATGTCAGCTTGACACTGTCAGCCATGTAAAGAGCCCATCTTACTACTGTTTTGTCTAGAAAGAATTCTATTGTCCAGGCTGGGGTGTAGCTTAATGGTAGACCTTTGCTTGGCATGCTCAAAGCTCTAGGTTCAACTGCTAGCTCCAAAAGGAAAAAAAAAGTTTTCTGGATTCACTGTGTACAGTGCTGTGCTAGAACTAATCTGGCTCAGGGCTGAACCTCCTGTTCAGATCTACTGTAAATGATCCCAGACTCCCCCAATCCACAATAAGAAGGATGAGTACCATTCATTAAGTGTTTCCTGCCTAGTGCCATGTTGGTGATTCAGAAATATAGTTAAACTTCTCATTTGTCTTCACAGTACTTAGGAAGTGGTCCAGTTGCACTTTCATCCCACAAGGTGGGTAGGAGTGTAGTGATTCTGGTTCCTACCACTGCTAAAGAGGGAAACTGGGCCGTGAGAATGGTGGTGCCCGCTCTTGCGGCCTCTCTTATCTGACTTTTCATTCTAGTTCAGTGTATATTGGTGTTTAAAATCTACCGAACTGTTTGGCATATGATAAAATACTTACAGTGGCACACTCTATGTGATGAATTAGGAGTGTGGTGAGAACCTAACTATATTTTAAAAAAAAAATCTCTGTTAATGAGTCTGTCTCTTTCTCTTTAGCATTCTACTTTCCTAAGCCTGGTTTATCGAGTAAGGCAGGGGTTCTCAAACATGAAGTAGCACTGGAACCATATGGAAGGAAGGTTAAACACAGATGGGTGGGCTTTCATTTGCCAGGTTTTTTTGAACCTAAAAATTTGCTGCTGTGACAAGTTCTGAAGCCTGGGGATCACACACTGGGAAGCACTGAGCTATTTCCATTTGTGCCTGGAACTCACTGTGATCCACCTGCCTCTGCCTCCTGAGTGCTGAGAGTAAAGGTGTGTCACCACACTAAGCCCCTCCATGTTTTTTTAATAATTAATTTTACTTTATATACATTGGCTGCT
>LOJH01067876.1:0-10173 GCA_001685095.1 Ellobius talpinus
CTCCCAAGGTCCAAATGAGGAGCAGAAGGAAGGTGATTATGAGCAAGGAAGTCATCTGTAGATCTTGCATGCTGTGGTGGCAGAACTCACTGAGTACAACAGAAACCATTTGTGTATCAACGCCTAAAGATTTACCTCCTGGCCCTTTAAAGGGGAATTGTATTCACTTTCACTGTGAAGAGTTTCATCAGTGTAGATATAAATATTAACTCTTTTGAAATATTTGTATGCCTCACTGTTGAAATAATAATAAAAAGCACCATAGTATTCTAAGTTCAAAATTAATTGTTATATAGGTATTCCTACTGAATTGATATTTTCCCTCTTTTGAAGAATGGAGAAGCTTAATAAAATTTTGAGTCTCAGAAAACTCCAAAAGAAGCAAGATTCTTCTCAAGGCTATAATATCAATAGCAATTTTGGGGGGGAGGAGAATGAATCCCACAGATCTTCCAGGAGGCTGTACTCAGAGCTCCTGATATGAGCTTTCCTGGTCACTATGCACAATTCTGCCAGGGACACCTCACTCAGGGTTTTGTCACCAAACCCCAAAAGTTAATTGCGTTTTCATACTTGAAGTAAAAGTACTTAATTCTCAACAGGGCTCTGGATGATGGTGAACAGACATTCAAATTTACTGTAGAAAAGTTGTATCACACTGATTTTGCAAAGCAATGACTTGAGGAAGTAACAAAATTTTATGAAAATCTGTAGTCTTTTGTTTCTCATATTGTCTCTCTTTTTTCCAAACCCAAAGATACTGAAGATACTGTCATTTTTTAACGTGTTACACCTTTTGTTGGGGGGGGGGCTTTCAGGACAAGGTTTCTCTGCAGCTTTGGAGTCTGTTCTGGACCTAGCTCTTCTAGACCAGGCTGGCCTCAAACTCAACAGAGATCTGCTTGCCTCTGCCTCCTGAGTGCTGGTATTAAAGTCATGTGCCACAACCACCCAGTCATTATCATGTTGCTCTTATCCAATAGCTTAATATGCAGAAGCAAAACCATTTTCAAATTTCTTAGTAGTGTTATTTTCTGATCATATGTATGTTAGTTTTATATTTTTTTTTCTTTTTCCTGTTTTGCTGTCATGTCTTGGATGTCTGCTCCTTTCTGAATTGGACACAGAGTGTAGTGGATCTCGGAAAGAGTGGAAGCTGGAAGAAAGAAAGAGAGGGGGAGACTGTGCTTGGGGTATCTTTTATGAGAGAAAAAATTTTTCAATAAAAACTAAAAGTATTTTTTCTTATGATATCTAAGTTATTGGAAGACTTCACATTACAATAAATCATCTTATTTGTGAAATAATTTTTGCACTATACTACTTTGCTGAACTGTCACATTGTCATTCATATAAATCTGTATATTTTCTATCAGATACTTAGTTCAGAAGCATAGATAACAAATACATTATTTGTTCAAATGGCAAAAATGTAAGACTCAGAAGAGAGTTCATATATTTGAGAACTGTAATTCCTTCTTTCATGCTTACAGAGAAATAAATATCAACACAGACAAATCAGAAGAATTTCAAATTGATTTTATTAGTCATTGAAAAATTCTTGTACAGAGTTTTAAGGGACAAATTATTGGGATATATTAGCCAAATTGAAAGTATTGACTGGTGTGGAGGTGCAGTCTTTTAATTCCTGTATTTCAGAAACAGATGCAGAGGCAGAGACAAGTAAGGCTCTGAATTCCAGGTCAACCTATTATACACCATAAATTCCAGTCTCCATAAATAAATAATTTGAAAATGTACCAATAACGAACAATCCAGTGAATTAATAGTAGCAACAGCAGAATTAGTGAAACTCATCAAAGACATTAGATGAGGATTTAGGGATGTTTGTGAGCCTCCTGATGTGAGGGAGTATTGACATCAAACTTGGGAGCTCAGCATGAGCAATATGCTCTCCTATTCGCTGAGTCTTCTATTTAGTTTCACTCATAATTCTTATTTACAGCACATAATAGTGAAGCAAAACCTCCCGGTAATTAACAATAGCTAACCTTTGCTTATCACAGAGACTTTGTATTTTAAATTCAGTATTAGTTTAATATCTTTACCCACATGACCAGTTCATGCAGAAAGTATGGACATGACCTGAGCTCTAAAAATCTATGAGCATGTGCCTAATCTATATACAGATCCTACAATTCTAACATACTTCAATATAAAAAACAACTGGTGTATGAAAAATTGTATACAGAATATTTAATTAAAAGTAAAGAACCTTTGGTTTATATCAATATTCATATGATGATATTCAAAATAAACGAGTATACTTATCAACATCTATATTTAGAAACAACAATATACTTGAAGAAGAGCTAAGGAGAAATGGGATAAAAATAGAACAATTTCCTCTGGGTCTCTCAAATAAGGTATTTATTTTATATTATTCAAATATGTCTCAGTAGTGGTTTAAATTAGCTTCATGTATATACAGTATACTGTCTTGTCTCCCTCATATCCCTGAATAGAACCTGAAAGAGGAAATCTGATTCTTCCTCTCTGCATAGACATTGACATGTAACTCTGCACCTAAGGATGGGACTTTGTTGAATTTCACCTGTCCATGGTGGCATGTCAACTGGTGTTGTCAGGGCAGTCTTGTTTAGACAACGATGTAGTTGAGATTTTATGTATGAATTTCCCTATTCCTGTAAGTTATATTACCTAACAACATACATCCTGGGACTGTGACTCTTACAACCCTTCTGTCTCTATCTCTTTGATATTCCCTAAGCCTTAGGTGTATAGGTTGTGTTGAAGACCATTCAGTTTGGATTTTCCATGCCATTGTTAGTTGGCCTCCACATTTTGATCACTTTAGATTTCTCTAGTACACTTCATGAGTTGAAAATAGACAAACAATCAAAGAATGAAACAGAAAAAGAAAGAAAATAAAAACAAAAAAAACAAAACCCAACATTTGAGAAAGGATGAGAGTTAAAATCATCATTTATTTAGAGAAATGTCAGTAGTAGGCTCTTCTTTTATGTCTATGGCCTCTCCAGTTATGTGTAACTGGCTAAGTTTACACTAACAGGCATGAATTCTATACTGACTAGGCCTTATATCTAATTAGACACCTATCAGCTATTCCTAAGGTAAATTTTCCACTACTGCATTTTGTGGATGTCTTTCCATTCCACGAATTGTTATGATTGTCATTCTAGTTGAAATATTTCCTTGATAATTTTAATTACTTCTATAATTATACATAATGCAAAAATTAAAGTAGCATTTATGAAAAACACACAAATATTTTACATTTTTATTCTGACTGAAATCCCCCTCTCTGAGTCTTCCTCCCATTCCTTATCCTTCTGATCCTCTCCCTATTCCTCTTCATCTTCCACCTATTTTTACTGATCCTCCTCTTTTCCCTTTATGCTTCTTTTTTTACATCCTCTGTTCTCCTTGTTTTTCCCTCTTTACACATTTGCCTTCCATTTTACCACCTCTTTCTTCTCACCTCCCTCTCCTCCTCCTTGCCCTCTTTTTCCTTCTTCTCCACAACAAACAACATTCTTTAACACTCCTTTTCCAAAACTGAATTATGTTTGAAGTATCAGGTTTTCTTTTTTCCCTTTGAGTTTCTTTCTTGAAATTCTCCATGTCTTTCATCATCATTAGCTACACATTTCTCCTTTTATGTTTAATATTACAGTATCCAAACCCTAAAATATGCACTTAATATTTCATCCACTAAGATGAGATTTTCAGGTACCAAATATTACTTTTAATCTTCTCTCACACTTGAACCTTTTCTAGGAGCATCCTCTGACACTATCACATAGAAAAGAACCCTTGTTCATCAGCTCCTTTATATACCTGCCTTAACCTTTGAATTTTATTTTTCTTAAGGTATATTTCACCACTTGGAAGAGTACTTTTGACTCCATTCAAGGAGTCCAAGGCTTGTTTGTTGTATCCTGCTGTTGCCACAAGAATACAAGCAACCTTATATGTGATGTGGGTAATAAGTTCTGAATTATTTTGCTGAGTACATATTTTTCTGTAGATAAATAATGTTAAATTATTGATTTGAATATTTAATGTATAAAATATAAAATCCAATAAATGAGACTAGTGTGCAAAGCAATCCAAAATATAAAAGGTAGCCTAAAATCAATAATTGCTTCGTGGTTCTTATGGAGTTGGTGGCTCCCACAGACTAGCCATTTGCTAGAAGTTAAGAATAGAAGGCTTTGGAGGTATGGTAGGAAGAGATATGAGTAATACACTCTTTCCCTTTCAGTTCTGTACTTGCTAGTTGGAAGAAAGTTTAATACAACTTATCACTACAGCAAAAACCTCTAAAAAATGCCAGTTCCAAATTGCAGCTCAGATTAAGGCTTGGATAGCTCTTGACATGAAATTGGCCTTTTATACATGATGATGTTCTTTTAAAATCCAAGATAAGTACATTATTAAAAAGATTTTTATCCTGTTATATCTTTTCTTTGATCAGTAAAGGATTTTTTCACTCTGATTTTACTTTATCAGTTTTTTTTCAGAATTCTTATCTATATGTATTTTAGGTAAGTATAAAACCTACCATTTTAAGATAAATGTCTTTTTATCATCTATTATTAGGGTGGAACTTTAAGTATCTATCCAATTATAGAAGTTTTGAAAATTTTGCATATTTTATAACTATCCATTCTGTGTAATTCTAGGAAATGTATTAAGAGAAGTTGTGCATAATATATTATTCTAAACCTGGAGATATCCTTTAGTGATGCCTGGCACAAAGGTCATTTACTCTTTTGAGAGCCTTGTGACCTTTAAGTTAATTTTCTATTTTATGGATTTTGATAAATTAGTTAACAGAATAGGTTATATGTGGAAAGAGAACCAGATTGTTCTAATTTTCTTCTCAAGTCATTTTATATGTCACAGAATAATAGGAATTTAAATATGCCATATATTTGCAATAAATATTCATATAAAAATAATGCCATGAATGAACTCTCCAGATATAGTGTTGATAGCAACAATATGGCCACTGTTAACCTGTGGGGGATATAAACCTTTCAAATGTGTCAGAAAGTTCACCAGGAGCACCAGGGTTACACATGAGATTTAACAAACAAATGGAGGTGAATGTCCTGTGGCATGCACACTGAAAATTCACTGTCCATTTATACATTAGGGTGCACTCAGAGCTAAATGGTATAAACTGAGGCCAGGCCTGCATTGAAGTACATGGTATATTAACCACCACAGTACATTTATTGAGCTTACATATTTTTTGCTTACATATTTGTTGAGCTTACATATGGATCAGGGCATATACTTTGTCTGAATGCTGGGGTTTCTTGGGAGTGCCTTAAGATTATGACTCTTAGCTGGGCACTGTTACCAGACTCTTTTCCATTCTATTTAAATGTAAGATTAATTCTTGATTAATCTTGATACTTATTTGACACAAATCATATCATATCACATGCTAAAGCTTAAGTACTTTATGTATGTTAAAGTGTACTTTTATTTAGACAAAACCTAGGCATTATAATTTTGATTTCTTAATATATAACAAGTGACAATGACCATGAAACACAGAATAATAATTTTCACATCAGTTCAGTCCTTAAATAGCCACTGTAAAATCTCTGTTTTTAGCCTTTCTGTATATTTGATTATATGAGTTGTAAATGTTATAATGTTGCCAATATACCAAAAAAATAAATTATCTCTAAGTATATGATTCCTTAGTAAATTTAGTATTTGTTTATTTATGTTATCAAAGAAATCTATATTTCATAGGTGTCCTGGTAATTTGGTTTGAGTCAGTAAAGTTGGAGGCTGAGACACTAAGGTTAAAGGGAGTGGCCAGCAGATAATCAAAAACATTCTTTCTTGAATGATGACAGTTGAACAGATCTGAATACAAGGGAGATAGGAATCCAAGCAGATATCCCTACAGAATGGAAGTATCAGAAAACAACACAGTGAATGGTGTTAGATATGATGGGGGAAGTCACCCTTAAACATTAGCAGTAAATTCTGATTGGAGCATACTTGCAGAAATAAGAATGAAGATCCTCCAAAATGATAAATGAAATTATCATATGATCCACCTATACATCTCTTGGCTGTATATATAACACATCACATGTCAGCATAGCACAGGCATTTTGCATATCTGTGTTTATTGTACTGTTCACAGCAGTTAGACTCTAGAACTACTCTAGATAATCAACAACAAAAGGAACTGGTAAATATAAGAATTGTATTCAGCCATAATGTAAAAATAAAGCATGCTATTTGTGTGAAAATGAGTTTTTCATTTTATTAAAATAACTCACAATTATAACATCAAATATTGCAGGTTTGAGATATGTAGAATATATACATAGACTCTAAATACAAAATGTATATGCCTTTACTCCAAAATATTTGTGTTTTTATATGTCTATAATGCATTATAAAACATATATTATATGTATTTATATATTTTGGGGAGGAAAGGACCACAAAGAAAAGGACAAGGAAGGTGTTGGGTGTCAACTATGAACAAAGTATAATGATATTTATGCATGGCAATAGCAAAATGAAGCCATATGTTCTATACTAAGTCAAAAACTTCCTAAACACTCTAAGTTCAGATGCAAAATTAAGAATTCTGTCTCAACAGGTGCTTAATTATGCCTAAAGTTGGGAGACAATAGTGACTGTGGTATTCAAACTAATAGTAAAGGTCTGACTCTAAAGGTAAGGTTGAGGGAGAAGAAATGCATCAGTCACAAATAAAACATCTTTGGGAATAAAATCGGGAATGGAATGAACAAGCCTGAAATATTAGGATGCCAGGATTCTGAGACATGCCATCACTACCTTTTATTTCTAGGTTTAAAAGTTAAACAATTACACTCCCACACTTTTGTATATATGTGGAATCCATCAGCATTACTTACAAACCGTGCATGTTCATGTAGGCAGGCTTATTTTCCATTACTGCTCTCCATATTACCCTTTATCACCTAAAAATATCAGCTTTCATTAATACTCCTTATTCAAATTATTGCTTTATTGGATTCTATTTTTGTGGAAATTAATGTTGGTGACAAATATTTTGTTACTAACATTTGTCTATCTTTAATAAAGCTTTTTTGGCTTTACATTAGTTTTTGTTTCATATTGAGGAGATTTTGGACATATATACAATGTAGTTTGATTAGGACCAGTCCTCAGTCCTTTGCTCCAATTCTACCAAATCTTCATGAATATTGTTACCTCGCAAATTTTTGTTTTATTTTTTTGTAATTTAATTTTTCCCATGGAGTTCACTCTACATTGCCAGTTTGTAAGTAGCTATACAACCAACATCTGGAGCATAGACTCTCAGTCAACATATTCCTGAATAAAACTGGCTTTTCCTTGCACAATAGCCATTAATTTCCAAAATGCTTTTAGAGGGATGAAAACAAACTGAATTTTCTTCCTCCTTTTTTATGTTCATCAATGAAATATTGCTCAATTAGGGAATATATACACATATACATGTATATATATACACATATACATACATACATATATATGTTACAATGAATTAATTAGCCATAGATAACTGTGTAATAATCATTCTCACTTTTTGTTTGCTTGTTTTTTGAGTTGCTGTTTTCCTGTGTAGCCCTGGCTGTCCTAGAGCTCACTACATAGACCTGGATGGCTTTAGACTCAGAAATCAGGCTGCACTTAGTACTGAGTGCTGGAATGAAAGATGTGTGCCCCTATGAAAAGGCCCTCTGTCACATTTTAATAGATAGTTATATGCATCAAAAGAGCATATTTGTACAAACTTCCCTGTAAAATGGCAATTATGTTCTACATCCTTGCTTATAAAGTCACTTCAATAAGATTCTATTTCTAGATTCTTGTCTATTTCAGGTTTACCTGACAATTTGACTCTTTAAATTTTAGTCTTCATCATTGTTGATAAAGAATCTTTTTAAAACTAGAAATTTAGTGAAGGATTTTCCATAAAAAATATCCATCATGGCTGGTTTCAACTATTATGCATTGAGTACAGATGTGATAAATGGGAAAGCTGCAATGTTAATTGAAAACAGTGACAAAAATGTTAGAAGAAAGGAGAAAAAGTCTGTTATAAAAGAGATAAAATATAAAACTCCCTGTCATACTTGACAAATGAAGAACAATTAATATATATGTATACATACATTAATTAGTAGATATATATTCTATATAATGTAGTAAATATTGATGAGGGATTCCCCTCTGTATGCTGTGAATACCACTGGTTAATAAAGATACTGGTTTGGCTTCGTAGGGTATATAGGAGGGGAAAAATAAACTGAATGCTGGGAGAAAGGAGGCAGACACAAGAGAAGTTATATAGCCCCAGTGGAGACATATGCTAGGGACTTTACCTGGTAAGCCACAGCCACATGATGATACACAGATTAATGGATATGGGTTAAATTAATATGAAAGAGTTAGCCAATAAGAAGCTAGAGCTAATGGGCCAAACAGTGATTTAAATAATATAGTTTCTGTGTGATTATTTTGGAGCTGAGCATCCAGGAGCAAACAAGCGGCCTCCTTCAACATGATATACTATATCTATTGCATACTTGGAAATCTTACTGCTGATGACATTATTTTAAAGAATTCTACATGTTTTATCTCTATGATACAGACATTTATTTTGAATAATTGCTGTTCAACTTTTATTAAGCTGAGAACTAATATTGAATTAATGCTGTTTTCTACCTGTGTTTAGAGAAGTACATAGTTTCTCTGCAAGTCATCACCTCCTCCCTCATTCCTACAAAGGTATCCCCCAGTCTCATCCACAGTTCTGAAGCAGACCATGAGCAGCACTCTCCCAGGCTCATCTCTAGAGAATTCCAGAAATATTCCCCACATCATCTCCCTCTCCCCAATGCTTGCTATATCCCAGTCCAAAATGCCAGCAGAAACTCCCAGAGAAGCCCCTAGTAACTCTGGCTTGGGAAACAGAAAAGATAATTGTAGATCTTCACCTCTCCCTTAGTTTCTTGAAATCCAATATCCCAGTTTCTTATCTAGCTCTGCAGCTGACTATCTACTGAGACTTCACTTTCCCCTCACTTTGTCATCCCTGGAAAACAGAGATCTTAGCCTCTTAACCTCTTTCCGTTTACTGCTTCCTTTATGCCAGCCCCTTCCCCCACAGTGCTGTGTGATATTTTGTTTGTGTTCTAACAAACATAGCTTGCCTGGAGATCAGAGGCCTGTGCTAACCACTAGTAAACCATAAGAGCTAGATGTTGGTGACACATGTTCTTAATCATTACATGGCCCATGCCTTTAATCCCATCACTACAGAGTTTGAGACAGGAATTGATAAGGTAGGGTGCAGGTAGAATTTGATTTTTTTCCAGTCTGAGGAATGAGAGAGGAAAGAAACAACTGGAGGCTGTTCCTGGTTCCTTGCTCTTCCAGGTTTTCACCCTGATATCTGATTCCTGATTTTTCTTGATAAGATAATTAGACTAACCCTTCTTTCCAATCCAGTAAATACCAACTGGAAACCAACAGGCTACTCCTTCCAAAGAAACAGGTAGTCTAACTGCAGATCTTCTACCTCTCCATCATTCCTACAAGTCCTATCCTCAAGTATCATCACCAGCTCTGTAGCAGACCTTCTGTTTTTGCCTGTCCACATTTTCTACCCCAATTCACAGGGAACAGACTAATCAGTATCTTGTAGAATTCCCTGCTTTCTTCCTTCTTATGAAGGCCCTCCACTGCCTCAATCCATCCCTATCCTTAAGTCCCAGTGCTCCAGTTTCCACAACTATCTCAACCCCACAAGATTTTCCTACAAGGAACACAAAGTCACCAGCCTCCTCTAAAAAACAGAGAGAAATTAAAACCAAGGCACAAAATACTAACCCAACAAAGACAAGACCAGATATTCAGATATTAGCACCGATAGTTACAGTTTTGACAATTCCAGGTAGCTAGACAGCAGAAAAAAACACATAATCAATAATAGCCAGGAAAATGTTTCTCCATTATAACATGCAATGTTTCTCCAGTAGAGGAAGCTGAAGCACAAACAGAAAACTATTTTTTAAAAGCCTTTATGAATATGATACAGGTAAAAAGAAGGAGGAAGAGAAGAAGGAGGAAGGGAGGAAGAGAAGA
>LOJH01067881.1:0-10172 GCA_001685095.1 Ellobius talpinus
GAAAAGAAGGAGAAGTATAGATGATGGAGAAGGGAGGAAGGACAAAGGAGAAGCTCCTTGGTATGTGGTGGATGAGAAGGTTTATTATAGGTAGATATGGGAGAGTCCAGAGTGAACCTGACCCTGAGACAGGTGGGGAAAGTGGGGAGGGGAAAGAGAGAGAGAGAGAGTGGGACCAGGTGCAGCAACCAGTAGGCTCAAAGGTATAAAGAGAGCAGGTAACCAAAATGGCTGGAGTATATAGGGAAGGGCAACTGGGGGAAGGGCAGCCCAGCTACTGGGCTGGAGTTTAGGGTAGGCAATAGGTGTGCTAGCCAGGGGGACCCTGTAACAGGTAGAAACTAAGGGATGCAGGGAGAACCTGGTGACCAGTGTCCACTTTGATATGATATGATATGATAAGCCTTTGTCCCAGGTTTGAAACCTAGCAGAGACCACTTGGTTATCTGACAGTCTTAGATTTCGTGTACACCCAGGAAAACTGATAAATGGCTTAGTTGGTGCAGTTGCATGAGCAGCCTTTTCTTGTTCTCTGTTTAGACACATTGAAGCTGCCATGGTGCCTGACATGTAAAAGCGGGCTATCTTTTCATCTTTTTCTTTTTAATATCTGTGTACCAAGCAGTATGTATGCCAAACACCTACCACATCTCATTAAACATCTCATGGTCTGTCTCTGAGTGGAGGTATTGTTATCATCCCCATGTTTTTAGACGTAAAACAGGATTTAGTGAAGAAATTAAACTAGACGCACAAGAATAATGTCTACATTACCTTCCCTTTCATCCCTTCCCAAAAATTTGATTAAATCCATTTTGTGAGAGGAGATTATCTATGGCAGTATAAATTCTCCTTCCTTCCTTCCTGATGATGGTGATGATGATGATGGTGAAGGAAATATGCCATCACAGAGGGAGTGCTTGAAGGGGCCTAGCTTCCTTTAAATCACCTTTAATCTTGTTTCCTCCAAGACCTGGTGACACCATGATGCCATGGCTTTGCTACACCTCCCCTTTTCCAATACTTCCAGTGTGTGCAGTTAGTAGCTTAAAGGGTTTCTTAGTTTCCCTTTTAATAGCAGCTTCATTACTATTAATTCTTTGATAGCCTTAGGTAGTTCTTATTCTAGGGACCTTGAGTGTAACTGCTTATGCTTCTTACATTTGTCTTAACAAATTTCTTTGTAAGCTTTCTCACTTTTTAATATAGAACAAAAGGTGGACTAAACGTTTTTCATTCTTAAAACTTTATTTTTGGTCACTTTTAGAAAAGAAATTATGAGGTGGACATGAACAATGAGCCCAGTTAATACAAATGTTATCTTGTCTGTTCAGCTGTTGTCTCAGTTTCCAGGATATGCCACTTAGAACCCATTCTATCAGTCATTCTGGCTGTCCTTCCTCAAGCCATTCCCTTTCATATGCTAGATATGCTGTGTCACTGCACTACGTCCACACACCGCTGAGGTGTCTATATTTTCTCACATGATAACTGATAGAAACAAGTTAAATTTTATGACTTGCTCATCTGCTGAGATTTTCATACCTTTCCTCATGTTCCACATGTATGATTATAAACACCCAGCCATGACAATATTCACAAACACCACCAATACAAAAATAGTGTCAAAAGTTAATAGGGATGTGGAGATGGGAGCAGGATTGTTTATACATGGAAGGATATTTTTATAATGCCTTGATTTCCCACTGTCAGGCTCTTTACTATGTTTATTCCTCTCTAGTTATCAGGGAATATGAAGAACAGAAAAAGCATCCAGGAGCCTAGATTTGATTATTACAGCCACGAACTTCCTGATATTGACCTCAGTGAATGTGAATTCCCACATGTCATTGAAATTTATGACTTTCCTCAAGAATTTCGTACAGAAGACCTTTTACGGATTTTCTGTAGTTACCAGTAAGTATTTGCAAGTGGTTCCAAATGACAGATAAGGTGAGAGAAAGTTATCTTAATAATTTTAAAAAGTCATTGATTTTAGCATTGGGTTTGTGTTTTGTTCAGATCCCTTAGAAAGTCTGTGAATCAGACTGGTCTTCAGTTCCTTGAAAGGACCAGGTAGCCTTGGCAGACATTTACAAAGACCATTGTTGGTAATGACTCCTAAGTCTGTCTTGGAGGTGCATTTAGTCCATTTATATTTGTTGTAATTATTGATGTATTTGAACTTATATCCAAGTATTTGTTTTTATATTTGCCTGTCATCTCTTCTGAGTATACCTCTCCTATCTTTTCCCTCCCTTTTCTAGACTTATGGGTTGACTTTTTTAACATTGCATTTTTTAATGTAATGTTTCTGTTCTTTGGTGGTTACTCTAGAAATTATAAAAATGTGTGCTTAAACTATTAGTGGCTAAAACTGATTTTTTTCCTTTGCCACTTTCTAAAAATACTGCAAGGTCTGTTTAACTTATACGTTCTCATGACTATTTGATTCATTTTCTTCCTGAATGAGATATAGTCTTTATCATTTTACTTACTAATGGTTTTCTAGTAACAAACTCAGGTGTTGTTACAGTTCTGAGTCTTGTGTATGTTAGATAATGCTCTACCACTAAACTACACCCCAGTCCTTTATTCTTGAAAAGATTTATGTTGTGTGTTTGTTATTCTAGATTGTCAGTTATTTTTCTCTCAGAGACATGAAGATACCCTAATGCAATTCCCTTTCTTTTTGGGTGAGAGTTTAGCTGACAATTCCCATGCCTCTTCTGATTATAATCTCTTTCTTCTCTGGATGCTCTTAAAATTTTCTCTTTGACTTTGCTATTGATCATTTTCACTGTGGTGTGGATTTTATACCTTTTTTTTCAAACTTACCCACATTGCAATTATGTGTGCTTATTAAATCAGTGATTAATATTTTCATTGATTTTGTAAAGGTCTTAGACATTGTCGCTTCAGTATTGCCTCAGACTCAATCTCTCTTCACCTTGTCCAAGACACAAATTGGGTGTGTATTAGATTTTCTCATTTAATTTTCTTGTTACCGCTCTTTTGTATATTCCTTCTCTTTTCCCTTCAGACTTTCTGAAAAATTTCTTCAGTTGGGGGGGGCTCTAGTTTATTTTATCTCTTCCAGGCTGTGCTAAATTGTTAAATATTTATATTGTATCTTAAAAATTTTTAAAGTCTGCCTGGTCATTTTTTTACAGCTTTTTTTCTCCATATATCTTCAGTTTTCAATATTTTTTCTATTTCATTAAGTACATTGAGCGTAGCCTTCTATAGCCCTTCTGTTACCTGAAGCTGCTTTAGTTGTAGTTTGTTCCGGATTAACTTTTGTTCTTATTAGGACTTGTTCACAGTGTCTTCCTTTTGGGGGAATTTAGTTATATTTTTAATGTCAGTTGATGTTTGTCTTTGGATTGTATTTATGGGCATTAAGGCCAATGAAAAAAGAGAGGACCCCTTGTAAAACTTCTATGCCTTTTCTTGTGACACATGCCAAAAGTGCTAACAGTTCAAGAGTCTTCAAATTAAATTGTTGATTTGAGGTTTTTCTGACTGCTCAGAAAGAGTCAAATGGGGAGTGTTTTTTTAATTGTTAAATCACAGATGTTTTATTTTGACCCATATAAGTGTCTAATTACTTTATGTGCTGTCCAGTTTGCACCTCCCTTTTCCTTTACTGGTGTTGGTTAGACAGTTCCTGACAGTCATCTCATATTACCTTGTCTGTAATTTATAGATTCAAATCTTTAAAGAGACAAGACATTTTAACAGATCTTCAGAGTTTTCTGAGTGAATAGTTCCATGGACTGTTTTTTTGTTGCTTGTTTTTAAAGTGACTTTAGTCTCCCAAATCATTCAACTAACTTTTTTGCTGGTGTTTGTTTGTTTGTTTTGTTTGGACAGGGTTGCCATGTAATCCCAGCTGGCCTCATACTCTTCCCTAATTCACCCTTTTGGCTCAGTTCAGTTGTATACACACAACAGTTCTTTACACTCACAATTCATTCAGTTTTATATTATTAAGTGTAGTGAGGAGTTCAGGGGTGTTACAAGTGGTCTTCAGAACATTTATGCTAACCATTGATATGTACATGGATGGTACATTTTAGAAGAAGGTAAAGGAATCAGAAGTATATGTATTATTTCTAGCTTACAATAAAAAACAGAGCCAGGAACAGAAAGCTAATCCTGAAAGTTATTAAGAAAAAGATGCTCAGGGTCTAGAAGAGAGTCAATATCAAGGAGTATACTTCAGTATTTCACTCCTGCTGTTGAAAATGAATCAAGTCTATCTGGTGCTGCAAATTTAAACTTAAAATTCAGTTTATTTCTATCCCAGATGCCCAGATTATAGAAATGCTCTGCCAGATCCCAATTTTACATTGAATTTGTAAGATTCTGTTTCAGAGCATAGCTCCTAATTCTTTCTTAAAGGATCAGAGAGAGAATATTTCAGGTAGCTCTGTGCTGTCTCAGAACAGCCATAGACAGAATGTGAACAAATGAGTGTGGTTGAGAAAGTAAAACTTTATTTATAAAAATGGCTGGCTTTTGGTTTTGGTTTAAGATAGGATTTAGGTAATCCAGGCTGGCCTTGAACTCTTAGTCCTCAGCTTTCAGAAGTGCTGGGGTTTTACCACTACATCTGCCTTATGTCTTAGTCTCAAGGAAGAATTGTTAGGTAAAGTACTAGAATAGATGAAATTAATTAGCAGTTATATACTTGTTTTATCAGTTAAGCTCCATTTGGGGAAGACAACTGAAAGGAAGCAGGTATGGATTCTGGAAGACATTTTTTAATCTATACCATAAACCTTAATGTAAATGTGTAATGTAAGTAAGTCATTAATTCAGTTTTTTAGACCCAGTATCAGGTGCTGTTCAGTTCCTAATAGATCCTTAAGAGCAGTCAATAAGACTAAATCTCAAATTTGAGCTACCTTAGATTATTATTGATAAAAAGTAGACTGTCATTAATAAAATAGGACCATTTTGTCCATGTCCAGAATTTCTTCAGAGATTATTGTGTTTTGCTGCTATTTTGTTTTTGAGAGTTTCTTTCTATGTAGCCTAGGCCAGCCTTGAACTCAAAAATCTTCCCATCTTCACCTCCTCAGTGTTGAGTCTTATCCAGTAGTGGACCCTATGGATACAGTAATGATTCCTGCAGCCAGATACGTCCATTGGTGCAATAGTAGTACACATGAGTTGAGATAGAGGTGGTAGCCACTCGCTGTCTGATTAGATTTAAGGCCTGCCTAGCAGGAGGAATTTATGCCTGGTACTGTGAACATGACTAAGAACCTGTAGCTCGAAAGGTCATAGACCCCAGGGAGAACTTACTACTGTCATTTTTCTCAGTTGGTATAGTATCCACACACCTTCTCAATGCTTAGGAGTTGGGCATGGTGAGGGTGGATTTAATCAAACTAAAATGTATTCATGCATTAAGAGAATTTTAAATATATATATACATATATATTTAAATGTGTGTGTTGTAATCCTGATATTCTTTGTGCTCACTGTGTAGCTCTGTTTTAAACTAAGAAGGTAATTTTATTTCTAGTATTAAATGTTCATTGTTTCTTTTTTGAATTTTTCTGGCTAACTTTGGTTGTTCCTTTCCCCCCACCCCCATATACACACACCTTATTTTCCTTCTACAACAAAAAAGAGTAGTAAGCATTTGTGAATATAGTTGTATTTTTTATTATTTGACTTACTCATTGTTACAATTGAATTGCGTCTCTAGCAGTGTAGTACCCATCCCAACACACAGGTTACATTTGCATCAAATTCAGGTGACCCTCCCTGACTTCCTGTATTCCTCTTTAACTCCTTTGGCTTCCTTTTTCATCCCTTCTCATTTCTCCTCATAAGGACATCTCTTGAAAATAGTGCATTAAATACTTTACATCTCCAGCAGATTTGTGAGGATTAATTAGTTGGCATCTATAAAATGGTCCCAGGTAATTCTTTATGATGGTATTATTGCTTTTAAATTTTAGTGGCTTCTATGTGCCAGGCTGTTTTTATTTTTTATGTCACTATCCCTATTCCTCTATCTTACGAAATGCTTTGTAAGACTATTTTTAAAGACATTTCATAAAACAAATTTTAAGAAATGTAAAAATTGTTTTCTTTTGTTACAGAAAGAAAGGATTTGATATTAAATGGGTAGATGATACACATGCCCTAGGAATATTCTCCAGTCCAATCACAGGTATCTGTCTAGTGACTCCCAGAATTCCAGTTCCCCCCTACTGTTTATTTTCTCCTTCTTCTTGTTCTTATTTCTCTTCTTTTCCAGCCAAATGGAACTTTGCTCAGCCAGTATCTGTAGTAGAATAAATACTGGTTTTTGAGACATGTGGCTTGGTACCCACATGTTCTCTCCTTCTTTAATCTAGCATTTGGTATTTGGAAAGGTAGGTACGTCCTCCCAGGCTATTTGCATACATAAATGTCAGGCATTATGAAGACCATAGTGAGGCTAAATTTTACAGTATTTTTTCCCCTCAGACAAATGAATTTGAAATAGTGTATCTAGTGAGATTACTTGTAGTAGCTACTCTCTGAATATATGGTTGGTCTTTTGCACACATACATATATCCTGGGCTCATAACCAAGCTTATGCAGAGGAATCCACAGCAGTCAGAGATGCTGGCTTGCTAGTTCCTGTCTGAACCATTTCTAGAGCATGGATTTTTGTGGACTAGATAAAACATTTTTGGCTTTGTGGAGCAAAAATCTTCTGTCATTACCTAACCCAGCATTGTAGCAAAAAAGGCAAAAAAGCTTCTATCCTCACCTAACCTGGGTATTGGAGCAAGAGAGCAGCTACAGTGTGCAAATGGGTATGGCTCTGTTTCATGAAGCTTTATTTACAAAAACAGAAAGTCCAATGGCTGAGTTTGGTCTAATCTCTGTTCTAAAGTGATCTTAGTGTGCAGATGTTCTATATTGTAGGATCTTCTTTTTTCTTGCCATGAAAACCAACAAACATAACTTCTAAGAATAAATGCTTTATAAGAAATTACCCTAAATTTTCTTCTGCATTACTTTACTTCCTTGTGTCTGTTTTTCCTTGCAGCTCGTGATGCTCTGGGGATTAAGCATACCATGGTGAAGATTCGGCCCTTGTCACAGGCCACAAGAGCAGCCAAGGCCAAAGCTAGAGCTTGTGCTGGTGAGCCCACAACCTCTGTCTTTGTTCCTGATAGATGGTGACGTCATTGTTCATTCCAGCAGTTTCACACCATCC
Source organism: Ellobius talpinus (assembly GCA_001685095.1). NCBI lineage: Eukaryota > Metazoa > Chordata > Mammalia > Rodentia > Cricetidae > Ellobius > Ellobius talpinus. Next base: position 7,239 of record LOJH01067881.1, read on the forward strand.
AGAACTCAATAGACACTGTCTTTTTTTGTGCTAATACTTCTATTGGTATGATTTTAAGGACAGAAATAATGCCCTTTGAGCAGCCACTGTAAGTATGGGAGAGACTAAGGGCGAGCAGTACAGTGCCCAGCTTCTGATGACATTTCAGTTGTTGGGTAGACTTTCTGAGAGAAACTGTCCTAATGCAGATAATGCAGCCAGGGTTGTTTGTGCTTTGCCATACTAATTTCCTCAGATCATCATCTATCGGGGTTGTATTAATTACTGCTGATACCACCCTTGTTAGTCTGTTTTGTATGTTAATTACTGAGTTAAATCACTTGTAGCTGTAGTTTCTCTTCCTTACTGCTTCTTACTCCTTTTTTCCCCCAGAGTTTCTCCAGCCAGCAAAGGAGCGACCTGAGACTTCAGCAGCCCTAGCCAGAAGGTTAGTCATCAGCGCCCTTGGGGTTCGGAGCAAACAGAGCAAAACAGAGCGGGAAGCAGAGCTCAAGAAACTGCAAGAAGCCCGAGGTGAGTTGACAATAGTGGTCTGTGGTCCACAGGGGTCCACTAGGAGGCAGATGCTGAAAAAGAAAAAGAATGAGCTCCATCCCATCAGATCATTTCCATTTCTCAAATCTATGGAAGTTGTTTTCAAGCCTTACATTCAAGAGATGCAGTCAGGATTTGTCTCCTGTTCACACACCAAGGCATCTGGTTAATTTACTCTTATGAAGAGATAGGCTCCACCTTCTCAGCTATTTCCTGGCTCTTCTACAGCTTGCTCCAAACTGAGAGAAAATTTTCCTCTGAAGACTTCAGTCTCCCAGACCTTGTTTGCTGTGTTTTTACTGGGCCATGACAGTGCCATAGTGTAATCAGATGGCTTAGATCTTTGGTAGAAGGCAAATTAAGGAAGAGCCAGTGACTGATATTGGTGATAATGACCGTAGCAGGGATTTTTGTCTTAAGACAGTCTGAGGAGATCCACCTGTCTTCTGATTTCTTTCTAACGCTTAAGAGTTTTCAGAAAATAATTCCGCAGATCCACAGAGTTTTTCTTTCTAAGAGGTTGGAGTCAAGCTTAAAATATATCTTCTTTTTATAAACTGTTGAGTTCTTTGTAAAGACTTGGACTCGGACTTGACACAGAAGTATTCTTTCAGTCAGCCTTCAAGCTTTAGACAGGCTCTTTGCTTTTACTCAATATCTATAGAATCAGTGAAGACAATTCTGAAAATTTCACTTACCAAAAAGTAACTTCATTTTTTCCTTAAACCAACTGAAGTTTCAAACTCCTTGTTTATTGCCAGTCTCAGAAGGCCATTAATACTTCCTGTCCACTATGCTTTGGTGATAACGAGCAGCTTCTGGACTCTCAGCTGCACTGGCCAGATAACCAATGAGTGAGAGCATCATGGCAGGTGTTAAGGTTTTAGAATTGGACCCAACTAATTTACCTTAATGCTTATAATGAGGCAATTTTGTTTTTGTGTTTTTTCTAATGCATTGTTCATTAAAAGGTTTCTTAGAAAAAGGAAAGGATTGCTTTTGTTTTTATAGATTGTAAATAACAGAACTGGATTAAAGTAGAATGTGTGGCATCCTTAATCCTTCGTTAATTTATCCCTGAAGAAAATGACTCTTGGGTGGTAGCTACAGTTATCTCAGAGGGCAAATAAAAGGGCTTGGGGGCTGTAGCCCAGTTGTAAAGCATTTGGGTAATATGCCCAAGGCCTCGAGTTCAGTCCCAACATTGAACAAAAAGCAAGCCAAAAAGGGTGGGTAGAGGATAATGGCAGTGGTATCTAGTGAAGCTATGACTCCTTCTGCATATGTCATGCCTTCCAGTAAATATCACCTGTGTTTCTATGAGTACTGCAGCTGTTGCTTTGCTTGAATAGTATCTGAGTGTCCTCTAGTTTTCGGCAGGCACATCAGCATACTGTTTCCCTTAAAGTATTTGTTTTAAATGCTTTGTTTTCCAAAGGACATTTCTGTGGTGCAGTTTAAAAATGAGACTGTTGGCCGAGTGAGCACCCTGTTGCTTTTATTTTATTTTATTTTATTTGAAGTGGAGTTTTACTCTGTAGTCCTTGCTGACCAAAACTTACTATGTAGCCTAGGCTGCTTTTGAACTTACTGGAGTCCTACCTCTGATTCTGGGGTGCTGGGATTATAGATGTGAGCTGCCGCTGCCATGCTAGCATCTCTGTTGCTTTTTTAAAATGAAGAACATTTCATTCTTACGTATTTGTTGATCTGCTATGGTGTTCTCACTATTGCCTGTGCTGAATTTGTAACCATCCTGCCCCAGCTTCTCAGCTTCCCTGGTAACTGGAATTTGAAAGGGGTTTGGGTTGTAATAACAGACCAAGGGTAAATTCTGTCAATGTGTGGATTACAGAAGACCCTCCCATTAGTCTATATCCAGGCTCTTCTGTTCTTTGCATCTAAGAAAATGAAGTCGGGAATTTCTCTTTCTGGTATCTTTTGTACTGAGCATTCTTAAGGAGTTGTATGGAATCCAGGCATTTCACTTCGATGTGTTTTGTTCCTCTCCTTAAGACTTAGAGTCCAGTGGGGACTGTCTGCATTAAGCAAACCACGAAACAGGGATTACGTTTAGATATTTTAAGCAGTCATTTTCTTTTCATAGCTCCACTCTCCTCCTGCACTCTCTCCTCTTTCTCTCCATGTGGTGTTGGGATTGGACACTGGGCCAGTGGAAGTCAAGCATTCTGTCACTGAGCTATACCCCAGCTTCTCCTCTCCTTTTATTTCTGAAAATTTTTAGTATAAGAAGTTGATAGGAAAGTTTTGCTGATGAAAAGGACAGGAAGGAAGCTCATAGTGTCGGGTTTTTTTATTATTATTACTATTAAAAATTTCCACCTCCCAATTCTCTCCCCTCCCCCCAACCTCCCTCCCCCTCCCTTTCTAGTCCAAAGA
>LOJH01067882.1:0-10172 GCA_001685095.1 Ellobius talpinus
TCCTTTCTTTCCCTTTCCCTTCTTTCTAAGGTAGGATTTGTCCACTCTCATAACTTAGGGGTTGGTTTTGTGGAGCCTACTTCTAAATCTACACTGCCAGCCAGTTTCCACCCAGCCAGGCTGCATTTGCTGAGTGTAAATTCTGTTCTAGTAGTGTGTTCATAGCTGGAGAATCCAGAGAAAACAAGTGTATCAGTTCCTTAAATGCCTGTGGTCACCACAAATCACATTCTCAAGATTGCAACTGACTCTCAGATATTTTATTTATGTTACCAGCCACATCTTTACAATTTGATGTCCCATTTTACCAAGCCCTTTGTTTCACTGAAGTAGGTAGTTCAACCTACCCCAGAAAATTCATGGCTGCCTTGCTTTTCCTTGTATGGTCATTGTTCCAGATATTTAACTCAAAACTATTCTTTGTCTGGTCCCATTGTTCCATTGATGATTTAGAAGTTCTCGTTCATTCTTCTTTCAGAATAGCTCTCAAGTCCATGCTGACCTTTTCATCCCCACCACAACTTGCACCTTCCAATCTGGATGACTATCTTTAAGTGGCTTGTTGGGGTCTAACAAAGGAACTTGCAAACACTAAGCAAATTTTCTTTCACTAAGTTGTATTTACAGTCCTTGATTTTCTTTGTACAGAGTTCACTGTGGATGTAGTTCAGAGTGGCGCTGAACTGACCATTTTTATGCCTCTGTTTACCGGATGTTGAGATTTCAGGTGTGAATCACCGCGCTTGTCTGAAGAAAGTGTACATGCTATTATCAAAGTAATGTTTTCACCTCTGCCTTCTGAGCATAATATTCATTAAAAGAAAAAGGCCACAAAGCAAGGCAACCCCTTTCCGCACACAGAAGAGCCAATATGGCTGGCTGTTACCTGAATAACTTTCAATGCTCAGTCTCAATTGACTTCCTCATTATGTTGTCAAGTTGCCTTTTGAAACAGGCAGGACCTTACTGACATTTCAATGGCAGTGACCAACTCCTGAAGCCTCTCTGAGAATTTTAAGATAAGCCTTTAAGGGAGACTGATTTTAATTTTATTTCCAGATCAAAACACTTAGAGTGTGCATTTCCGAAGCAAGGACCATTTTTTAAGCTGTAACTGAGTTATATTTTCCCTTGGACTTGAACTACCACTTAGAATTTAGTAGTGTAATTATCTGTGGGTGAAATCAGATCAAGGTAGATGCATGACATTTCAAGGTATAAGCCACCAAACCGTTCACAAATTATTGTGGTTAGGGAAAGTAGTTTATCCAAGTGACCCTGTAGAAGAAAAGCTAATTTAACTGGGCACTGTGGTGCATGTCTTATAAACCTGAATGTGGGAGGCAATGCAAGAAGAGCATGTGTTAAGGAACACACATACAACCTGGTCTCCAACCTACCAACAGACCAACCAACCAACATAGAAGTATATAACATATATATGTTATATTTTTATGTAATCTTATGTGTTTATGTTCTCATGCATGTGAAGGATTTTATAATGTCTACATTAATGTTGGAATTTAGAGGCCATTGTTAGACTATATGACTATATCAATATACTTCTTGTGCATATGAAGAATTTTTTAATATCTACACTAATGTTGGAATTTGGGGGCCTTTGTTAGACTATATGACTCTATTTTCCACAGCTTATCAGTAAAATATATGATAAGCAAAATATGAGAAGTCACAGAACAAGATCAAACTTGGTAAATATTGTTAGAGTCTGAATGCATATATTTCTACATTTACATTTTCTTTGGGTACCCATGAAACTTGAGACAGGGTCTCTCCCTGCAGCCTAGTTTGGCCTCGGATCTAGAATCTATTAGCCCCAACCTCCCTAGAAGCTGGGATTACAAGTGTGTGCCAACACACATGACATTCTTATTTTCATGCTGAAAAACAGAATAATTTTATAGAGAACAAAGCAAAATAAATAAAAGATAAACAAAATAAAATAAAAGCTGCCACCTTTCATTCCCCCATGTTAACAGAAGCTGACATGGACATTCAGAGAGGGCACATTTTCAAGAAGAAGCTATTTTTGGTTTTGATTGTGGAACTGAGGGACAAGAAGCCTCCTATGGAAGCCTCAGCCATTTGAAGTGAACGGGAGTGAGCAATTATTTGACAAGTTGTTAGCTGCTAGATTGGATAAGGCAAAGCCTTGGCTTCAGCCAGGCTAACTTTGGGGCAGAATAAGGGAGACATGTGTAACTGACTTTTTTTCCTCTGTCATTTTCTCATGGCCTTTAAAGACTTTGCAGTGAAAGCAGTGGTTTTCTATATTCTGGCTTGGGTTTGACTTCCGCAGTGATTCAACCCCAGAGACATAAGATGAAATGTTTATCAAGGGCCCTGACAAGATGACATTACAAGTCTTTTCAATCAGCCTTAGTAAATCTTGTTGAAAATATGAGGGGAAAAAAACAGAAGTATATTATTTCTCCAGAAATAATAACAGTGACTGTTCAAGGTGAAATGGATTAAGAGTCGAAAGAGAACAGAGAAGGTTGCAATGGACCCTACCTAGGCTCTCGCGACAACTGCAAACTTTCAGTTTGGGGACTCTATCCTTTCGGTTTTGTTGTTGTCCATGGCTTCTTTACTTTTTCCACCTAAGTGCCGTGGAAAATTTCCTTGGTTTTCTGCTCACTGCCACACGTTGCCCTGCAGGCAGACCTTGGCTAGTTGATGTACTTTTATAGCCAGGTTCTGAGCCGGTAACAAGGAGCAATGCAGACCAAAGAGGCATTTGAATCTTCTTCCGACGTGAAAACAGTTTGCAATTATGAGGCCCCATTTCATTTTTATGCACTTACTTTCAGTTTAATGCTTTAAAGAAGTGTCCCAGGAAATAAAGATGATGTTACCCAAGGAAAAAAATAGTGAGTACCTTTTATAGTTCCGTGTGCTGGGTGGCTAATGAGTTTAGGGCTCCACAAAGACAAATTAAGCCAATCAGGCTATAAACTCAAATATGAACTGTGTATCACATACAGCTGGGCTTTTCACTATTAGTGTTTGATGAAAATGCTAAACGGTCATGCTCTCCCAAGAGCATCCTCTACTGTGTGAAAGCTGTGTCAGCTTATTTATCCCAAGACCTTGATTGTGAGTTCAGCTTTGTCAGGTACACTATCACAGGTCCAGCCCACAGAGGTCTGGCAGAGGGCTGTTGCTGTGTGTGGATGAGGTGGTGAAGGTGCTAGTGGATCCTCCCAGGGACACAGCTACTGAAAGGCAGAGCTGCAGCAGCCACCTCTCTGTGCCTCCAGGTCCTACAGTCATACAATCATCAGGCCCTGCTCTCCAAGCTACAGTCCCCAGACACGATGATGGGAAGTTGGATTGTTTTGCAGAAGGACTCTTTTCGCCTCTGCTGACTCTTCAGGGTAGCTGATCTTGCTAATAGGTAATTAGGATACGCCTTAGAAGTCTGTTTATGGTGAGCTGGGTAACTAATGATTGGCTTTTGCAATCTCAAGCCTAGTTCCAGAAGCTGCTGACACCTGCTGTACAGTCCCAATGGAAACTCTAAGAAGCTGAAATCCTCGCTGTAGTTCTTTCTGAGTTTCTAGTCCTGTGACTATCACAGATGTTTCCTCTTCCTTTTCGGTGGTGATTCCGGAGGGATGCATACTCCTTTCATATTGAGTGTCCCAGCACAATGGCTGGCAGAAAGCAAGTGTCACCTGCTTTTCAGATGACAAAAGCAAAGTGGGTCTCTGATCTTTCAGAGGACAATGGATTCATCCCTAGGAAAGGCATTCCGAACTCACCCTCTCATCTTTGTCTTCCGCTCTTAGTATCCGTGCTGATCCTTGTTGGTGTTCATATAGTATTTTTGGGCTAAAATAATTCTGATTTGTACTTTTAACTTAAAGCAAAATTTGTATTGGTATTTAAAAATGTAAGGAATATAGGAAGACACAAAGACAATAAAATGCTCTCTGATGCTTCCCATTTTATATCTGTCGTTGCTCTTTGTTTCCCCAGGGTGGAAATACCTTGTGGTTATATATACATATGTGTGTGAGTGCTTACATATATGTTAATTAGATTTTAAATACATGCTGTATTTTCAAATTTTTACATATTAAAATTCCTGCTATATTTTACCTGGTAAAGATCATTATATGTTAATTAGATCATAATTGCAATACTAATATATTAATGTCTATTTGAAGAGCCAGTTGGTATTATATTTTCTGACTTAAATTATTATATATATATATATAAATAAATAAAAATTCATTCTTCTAAGAGTCTTGCCTAAAGACTCAACTCATGCTCCGGGCCTGTGACAGGTTCTACAGATAGCATGCATCCCCAGCTTCCCCATGATTACACTGGCACACTGCTACAGAGAACATATCTAAATGACCTGTCAGTGATAAAGCTAGGCTTTTACCAAGGGAAGCCAGGCTACAAGTCGAGCCTCCTAACCAATGTGTTAGACTGTCTGTCTCAGCCAACATTCAACGGAGATGTATTGTAACATTATTGAATATGGTATTCAAGTTAACACTGTTCTACACCCACTTCCCTATGCCCTGAAGATTACTGAAACAACTCAAGTCTTTGCTCAACTGTCACCTCCTCAAAGCAACCTTCCATTTTATCCAGTTGGAGTCAGTTCTTGACTTCACTCCCCCAAGGGTCTTCTGGAAATACATGCTTTTATTGTCATGACCAGGATGGGCCTCACTAGCATGACATGGTTAAAAGTCAGGGAGGCTGTCAAACACTGCACTGTGCATTGGAGCTACCTTTAATTTTCACCCCAAACCTATAGAATGAGACTTTGGGATTATAATAATGTCAAGGCTGGAAGACTCTTGTAGGAAGTAATTCAGTAGAGCTTGCAATCAGCAATTTTTATTGTGTCGGTGTTTAATTTTCCACATTGACTTATTTGTTTACTTGAGATGGGATACATATTTTTCCACACTTCAGATGTCATCTTTCTGAGACTCTGTTAACTAATTACTACATTCTAGAAAAGCACCTAGGAATGTTGCAGGGAGGGGCCGCTTGCTGGTCCCAGCCACCCGGCTAGCTTAGCCCCGAAATAACCACACAGAAACTGTATTAATTAAATCACTGCTTGGCCCATCAGCACGTCTACCTCAGGCCATCTGTGGATCCATGGCATCCTTCTGACTCTGCTTTCTCCCTCCCAGTATTTTGTTTAATTCTCCCCACCTATGTAACTTCTGCCCTATCAAGGGCCCAAAACAGTTTCTTTTTATTAACAAATGAAAGCAACACAGAGACAGAAGGACCTCCTACACCATAGGAAACAGAGGGTACCCAAAGAATGGGGAACAAAGACTGCATACTGTTGCTAGTATGGCATACCGGGCACTGTCAATTCTCCATCCAATAAAATGTGGGTTGTTTCTATTTTTGCTGTTATAAATACTCTTGAAATAAACATCATATCTGTGAGTTTGGTCTCATATTTGTTAGTTTTTATAGTTTGAGACTATAGGAAAAGATTGATATAATTTGCTTTCCAGAAAAATCAGTCCATTTTGACTCACACCAAGAATAAAAGAGAAGAATTTCTCTCTTGTTCTCTAGCCAATTCTAGATTTTACCATTACAATAATTTATTTTTATCAATTTGAAGGGAACATGGATTTGAGTGCACACTTTCCAGCAGCTGAATAAACAGTCTTGCACTGCTACAAGGGTTGGGAAGGATTTTTTCATGCCCACTGCTTTTCTGTGGAATTTTTCTACTACAACTAGATCCTAGGTAATTTAGAAAATTATCAAGTTACATGGAATTGGGCATTAAAAATACTCACTATGTATTTATAGATCAATAAATTTTTGTTTTAAGTATTTATTGAATGGATGCTAATTGGGCTCTTTAAATGAAATCCTGATTCTTGGGAAGTGACGGACATAGCCCTTGAAGGTTTGGATGGCTTCTATTGATTTCCAGGCCTTTACAGAATCATCATCCATCTAGGGCAGGCTTATATAAGCATTAAGTACGTATAAGGTCTACACAGTGGGCCTTGGGACTCTGGAAGCCAACCATACTGGCAAAAGATAAAGAGATAGGAAACAGAGAAGCAAACCACAGGCTCAGTCATATCTCCTACACCTGCTCTGCACCCAGGCGAGCTACCGAATCAATGAAGAGGCCCAACATAGAGTTTAAAACTTGTATTCTTTTTAAAATTAATTTATTTTTATTTTATGTGCATTGGTGTTTTGCCTACATGTATGTCTGTGTAAGGGTGCTGGATCCCCTGGAACAAGAGTTGTAGACAATCGTGAGCTGCCATGTGGATGCTGGGAATTGAACCTAGGCTCTCCGGTAGAGCAGCCAGTGCTCTTAAGCCCTGAGCCATCTCTGCAGCCCCAAGAACTATATACTTAATGACCTTCCTGGTATAAATTTCTCCCAGTAGTCTCCAAAGTGGCAAAAGTGTGCCTATGGAGAGGCACAAGTCTATCTAATGAAGATGGAGCATTACTTCCTATATATGTATAATTATTTTATATAGTAAATCTTTGCATACTTTCTGGTATATTCAAGTTAAAATGGTGGTGTCTGCATCTATAGATTCTCTCTCTCTCTCTCTCTCTCTGTATGTGTATACATAGGTATTACATAGACTTGGTATCCATCCCATCCCCTGCTATTTTCCCACTAAAGATTTACAAGCTTCCCAGTAAAAAGTTTGGAGACCGCTGCCCTAAGTAAAAGGCCAAGGTCACCACTTTATATCCTCTCCTACCTAAGGAATTTTCTTGTGCTTTCTTTGGGTGCCCAGGGTGTGGTTGCTGGAACGCGGAAAGCCACAGCAGCTGCAGTAGTGGCCTGGGTAGACTTTTCCTCTGAGTTTCTATAGTGGTAACAGGATTAACAGGCTCTATTCTGGAAGAACTTGGGTGGCATAACACCTCCCAGCAGAACTATTCCTGACAGGGATGTGCAGATGGAAATGCATATTTATGTCACTTAAAGCCTACAAGAGACACAAGGATTTGAGCTATAACAATAAATAGAAAAAAAATCTTCAGCATTTTTTGGTAACCCATACTCAAGTGCACTGAGTGTGCTTGGTGAAAGACCTATAGTCTGCTCTTTGTCCAAGCACAAAATATTCAGTATTCAAGCACATTGAGGTGAACTCCTCTTCTGCATAGATTTTAGAGTATTAATATAAGCTACCAGAAAGTTAGTCTAAAATTTCAGGTCTTAAAAATAACAGGACAATTTTGTTTGGGCCATTTCAGGTTGGAGGGGGGATCTACTTTTAAATAGAATTTCCACTTGTTCTATTTATTAATTATGACAGGTTTCTGGAAATTCTTTCCATAGTCCACATAGTCATTGTAATAACAAATTGGAGGTACTATCTAGGAGTCTTTGATATAGTTTCTCCTGTTCTTATTTCAAAACACTTGGGAAAAGAAGAATGTGCACATACATAAGATATAGAATGAACAACCCAGGTAAAGATTCACACAAAATTATCAGTCCGTTGGAACTGAAGAAAACTATCAACCTGGCACTTGTACTAGCTCTAGTGAGGGTAAGAAAAGGTCGCCTGTTCTTTGCTTGCCTTGTCAGGAGCCATAGTTTGGCTCAGTCAGCTGGGTGGCCATCTTCCTCCCCCTCCCAAAAAAAGAGATGTCACTTCTTAATATGTCCAAGAGAAATCCCAACCTGGAGATTGTTTGTTATAGCTGAAAGACGGAATTTTTTCAGAATCATGCATAGTTCCCACTAGACTACAAGTAAGAACTTTAAAAAGAAAAGAGGATTAGTTAACCATGATACAATGGAAATGAAACATGATGAAGATAGATCCAGAGGGGCATTCTTGAAAAAAGGAAGATGCAAAAAGAGCAAAGGTATAACTGCAGAATTAAAATCTGCTTTAGAGTTCGTAAAACAAATGACAGAAAAACAAAACAAAAAACAACCAAAACCAACACTACAGAGATAGGAGCAGTAACATAGATATCAAATATTAAAAACAAAAATCTCCCATAGAGTAAAAATAAAGGACAAGGAATTAAAACTAATGGGAGGATGTTTGGCAGGGAGGTCACAGCTTACAGATCCCATCTGAGAGAGAGAGAGAGTGACCTGAAGTAATCAAAGGTATCTGAACATCAGCTTTGTTCAAAGATGACCCTGAAGTATTTACCTTTGAGTAATATCTTTAAAATGTGCACCCTGGTGCATAAAGTTTAGTAAAGTGATACCCATAATCCAAGAGAATATTTTGAATTATAAAAGTACATTTAAAAAATTTAAAGCAAGCAGCCAAGGGAAAAACACTAGACTGTATAAGAAAAAATTGTCCTCAAATCATTTTTAATACAATACCCAGAAAGCAGCAAGGTAAAGTATTGGGGTTTTTGGAAGAAGATAACACCCCTTTAGTTTATCCTTGATCAGATTATCATTTCTGTGAATAAGCATAGTAATTTCATCCTATGTTTCCAGGAGAAAATTTTCCACCATCATAAGCACGTTTATTTTTAAAAGCATATTTATTTTACTTTTATTTATGTTTGTGTGTCTCTTTATGTGTATGGACACCTTTGTGCAAGTGCCCATGGAGGAGGTCAGTAGAGGACATCAGATCCCCTGGAACTGAGTTACAGGTGGCTCTAAGCTCAAGGACATGGGTGTTGGGAACAGAATTCAGATTCTCTTCAAGAAGCAATTGTAATGTCTGAGCAATTCCTCCAGCCCCATAAGCATGTTTCTTGAAAAGATTATTTAAATTATTTTCAGTGATAGAAAACCTAGGAAGCTGTGTCTCCTAGTAACATTAGAAGCTACATCCATAATGTCTCTCCAACATGATTGCCAAAATGTGAACCAAACAAGGACACCAATGAACATGCCACAGTGGATGGAGAAAAACCCATGAGGCTTCAGTCCTACAGAAAAAACTACAAGCAACTGAGGAGACCTGGGACCGGGGAGAGGTGTCCTTCCCCAGAAAAGACCACACCAATTGGTTGACCATTGCCAAACACATCTGAAAGCAGGCATACAGGTAACATTATACAGACTGGGCAGGTTATATTTAGGAATGTATAAGTATATACAATACATATATGTAGATGCAATAACAGCTAATGAAAAAAGGGGCCATAGATTTCAAGGAAAGCAGAGAAAGGTATACATATGGGAGGATATGGATAGAAGAAAGGATTTAGAAATTTTGTAATTATAATCTCAAAAGTAAAATAAAAAAAATGAAGTCGCTGTGACAAGAAACGAACCATCAGTTGGTGCAAACTGAACTTAAAGATTCTAAGACGAATCTCAACACACACCTTCACCATGACTAAGCTCAGCTCTGGATTCTGGAAGCACATAGAGGTCTGGAACGAGGATGGTGTGTGGCTGTAATATCTAAACATACCTTTGAATTAATTTTTATTCTTCTGTGTAGAAGTAGCCTAGAAACCATAAGCTAAAAGAGCTCTCTATGGCAAACATGTTTTCTGCATTATTCAAATGCTGCCAGGCATGTTTAATATGTTTTCACTTTTCCATTTTCAGAAGTCTCCAATTTCTTCCTATAAAAATTTGTATTATTTTATGTGTACAAGTGTTTTGCCTACATGTATGTATGTATATCATGTGCATACCTGCTCCCCGCACAGGCCAGAAGAGGGTGTTAGATCCCCTGGAACTGGAGTTGTATATGTCTTTGAGCCACCACGTGGGTGCTGGGAAGGGAACTCAGGCCATCTGCAAAAGCAGCCAGTGCTTTTAATTACTGAGCAATTTTCCAGCCCCCACATTTTCAAATTTTTTGATAGTCATTTCAATGCAAAACGTTTTCAACAAAACCTAAGAAAATATTCTTTTCCTGAATATTCTGTCACAAAATGGCATACACCTGAAATACTTTTAGAAGAGTAATGTTTACAAGTATTTGCTGTGTACATGCTCAGAAAGGCTTCCAGGCAGTGTTCTTACAAAGGGTGCTATCTTCATGGCAGAGATGAGAAAATGAGACAGCCAAACTGAGTGGTCATTGCACAGAGCCTAAATGGCTCTCTCTTTAGAAGGTTTCTTGTTTCTCTCTTTTTTGTAGTTTATTTCATTAATTTTTTTATTATTAAAAAAATTTCCACCTCCTCCCCTCCTCCCAATTCCC
>LOJH01067885.1:0-10172 GCA_001685095.1 Ellobius talpinus
GAGAGAGAGAGAGAGAGCTGGGCATGCGCAGCTAAAGGAGTCCCTGAGAGAAGTTCTGACTAACTCTCAACACGACTCACTTGTCCTCGTCTGGTGAGCACTACAGGTAAAAGAGGGTGCAGGGGAACCAGCAGGTGTGTCCCCTGCCTGTGACTGGGGAGCCCGAGTTCACCCATAGCAACAGCAAAGAGAGTAATAGCAGAGAGAAACAACACTATCTCTGCCACTTCCTGCATCTTGTTTGACTAGACATGGCTCACAAGCCTGCCTGTGGGCGCACCAGAGGGAATGCAGTGCTTTCTGCTACCTCTTCCCAGGAAGCATCCTACCCTCTACCAGGAACCTTCCTACCCTCCATCATGGTCTGGTAAAAGGACGAGTGCTTCAGGCCCTTCATCTACCAATGTCACTGGTGCCACAGACCTATACAAGTAGTGGCCAATGGCAGCAGTCCCTGAGAAAGCCCCATCACGGCAGGGACCACCACTCCCGTCACAGGAATAGCACACTGTCCTACACATAGTTTGCTGTGTATGCTGCAGCTGCACAGGCTGCTAGTGTCCCTGCTCCTGTGCTACCTAACAGTCTTTCCATCTTTGACACAGAATCCACTATGTCCAAGCCTACTAATCATAGACACCTCTGTCTCTCCCCAAAGCTCCAACTTCTTTATTTCCAGAGAATGTATAATAAACTGAGATACCTCAATACACATCTTTTTGTTTGCTTTTTTTTTTTTTTGAGACAGGGTTTCTCTGTGTAGTTTTGGTGCCTGTTCTGGAACTCGCTCTGTAGACCAGGCTGGCCTCGAACTCACAGAGATCCACCTGCCTCTGCCTGTACTTCCCAAGTGCTGGGATTAAAGGCGTGCACTCCCACCACCTGGCTTAAGACACATCTAAGAAACCCGCTTTCCTGCACAGCCTTCCCAGGGTCAGCTCGATGGCTCAGCAGGTGGAGGTGCTTGCTGCTGATCATGCCTGATGACCTGAGGTCGGTCTCAGGAACCCATGGTGGAAGGAGAGAACTGACTCTTGAAAAGTCCTCGACATCCACATGTTTGCTGTGGCATGTGTACCCACACACAACTAAGACAATAAAAATGTTTAAAGTTGGGGCCGGAAAGATGGCTCAACAGTTAAGAGCACTTGCTACCCTTGCAGAGGACCTGGCTTTGATCCTAGCAGCCATGTGGTGCATCTCCAGTTCTAGGGTATCTGATGCCCTCCTCTGACCTCTCCTGGAACTAGTCACATGTGATGCACTTACATACATGCAGGAAAACATACAAATAAATTGATTTAATTTTTTTCTCAGCAGGGTTTTGTGGCACACCCATAGGATCATAGCTCTTTGGCAAGGGATTCTAGAGAAATTAAAGTGGATAAAATGCTGGGAAAAGAATTTATAAGAAATTATATTTTTTAGTTCAAAGGGAAAATGGACATTGGTGTACAAGACGATTATAAAATCTAAAATATGCATGCATGACCAGAAAAGATGCTCACCAAGATATATGATAGTCAAACTGTCTGTAGTTTAGTATTAATTTTTTTAATCTTAAAAAGCCCAAGTAACATTTAAAGGCAACACTGTTATACTAATGAGATTTCTCTGCCAGAATCACACAGTCCTAGAGAAAACAAGTCCAGAAATAATTACCCAGCAAGGTTAACTTTAAGAACTGAAGGAAAAAGAAAAGGCCCTTCCAAGATAAACAAAAACTGGGGGAAATTATGGCTGTCAGACCACCCTGACAAACCATGATTAAGAGAGTCCTAGATTCAAACATGAAAGAAAGAAAAATAACCATCTTAAGTACATGAAAGTACAAACCCCTCTAGAATAGTAGATACAAAAACAGAAATAGAGAAGAATCACACATGAGTACAATAAACTATCAAACCACGAAGCTTAATAAATGAAGAAAAGAACAAATACTATGCAAAGCAGCTAGAAGGAAACAGGGAAATGACCCTCTGAGTCCATACCTCTGGAGGTTTGAATAAGACTGGCTACCACAGGCTCATATATTTGAGTGACTGCTCCCCAGTTACCGGAACTGTTAGGAAAAAAAATTAGGAGGTGTGGCCTTGTTGGAGGAGATGTGTTTATCTGGGGGTAGAATTTGAGGTTTCAAAAGTCCATGCCAAGCTAGGCAGTGGTGGTACAGGCCTTTAATCCCAGCATTCGGGAATGAGAGGCAGACAGATCTTTGTGAATTCGAGGCCAGCTTGGTCTACAAGAGCTGGACAGGCTCCAAATCTACAGAGAAACCCCGCCTTGAAAAACAAAAACAAACAAACAAAAAAGCCCATGCTAAGTCCATCAACCCCTCTCTTTCTGCCTGCAACTTTAGAATCAGATGTGAGCTCTCAGCCACTTCTCCAGCACCAGGACTGCTGCCTGCCGTCAGTCTCCCAATCTTGATCATGATGGGACTAACCCTCTGAAACCGTAGGCAAGCCCTGGCAAATGCTTTCATTTATAGACATTGCTTGGTCGTGGTGTCTCTTCAAAACAATAGAACAGTAACTAAGCCCATCCAGTAACTGAGTTAAATTCTCCGAATAAAAGATACAGATAGTCTGAGTGGATTAAAAGCAAACACAGCGCAGGAGGTAGCTCAGCTAACAGGAGGTAGCTCAGCTAGCAGAGTGTTTGCCTTGACAGCATGGGTTCAACCTCCTGTACTACAAAAGCAAACACCTGTAACCTCAGCACTTGAGAAGGTTGCTCTGACTTCAAGGCCAGCCTGAAATACCATTTCAAAGAAACCATAAAGCAAACAAGAAGCTGCCAAGACTCAACAGTATGTTTCCTATAAGAAACTCAATTCTGTAGTGAAAGCACATAATTAGAAAGGAAGGAAGGTAATATCACAGGAAAATAGCAATGGACTCCTAACGCCAGCAGAGTAGCTGCACTTTTAACTGACCAAACAGATCTTAACATCATATAAGTGAGAGACAACGGCTGCCATATAATGACCAAGGAATAAATTAATCAAAGATATTAGAAGCAGAGCATGGAATGCCTGTGCTCAGGAATCAGTGTAGAAAGATCACAAGTTAGAAACTAGCCTGGGCTAGATAATGAGTCCCTGACCCTAAAAAAAAGTAAATAAAGATATAATGGTTGTAAATCTATATGGACCAAATATCAGAACACACGAATTTACGTACACTATTACACCTAAAGACAGAGAAGCTGGGAGAGGTGGCATATGTCTGTTCTTGTGTATCCACAATTTTTGTAACATTTAAGATGCAGGATCAGCCTGGGTACAAGTGAACAGGTAAGTAACTAAAGAAAGCATTGCATATCATACACACACATACACATATGTAAGTATTATTTGACAATCTAGAACAAAAATCTCATGACTTGCAGCAAAATGCATATACTGGAAGATGCTGTACCGAATAAAGCAAGTCAGACTCAGAAAGACAAATATTACATGTTTTCTCATATGTGAAAGAGAATTTTAAAAATGAACCTGAAAGTAAAAATCATGATTACTGGGCCTGGGACATAGGATCAATAGCTGGATGTCATCAGTTCATACTGTACGCATGTGTGGAAATATATACAGTCCCACAAATACATACAATTAATATATGTTAATAAAAAATTGAAAAGGTGTCAGGCAGTGGTGGCGTACACCTTTAATTCCAGCACTTGGGAGTCTGAGGCAGGTGGATTTCGGTGTTCAAGGCAGACCAAGTCTGCAGAGGGAGTTTCAGGACGGCCAGGGCTACACAAAGAAACCTTGACCTGAAAAAAACAGAAAGGAAGAAAGAAAGGAAGGAAGGTGTAGTGGCATTTCAATTGTATTTTAATAAATAAAGACTGCCTGAAGATCTAAGGGTAAAACAGTCCCACTGGTCATCTTTACAGCCCGGATTGTGGTAACACACATCTTTAATCTCAGTAGCCACAATGACATGCACCTTTAATCTCAGTAGCCATAATGACACACAATTTTAATCCCAGAAGCCACACCAGTTGCCATAGAAACTGGGCGGTGCGTGCCTTTAATGACAGTGGTGAACGCCTTTAATCCCACACACAGTATTCTTCTGAAATTCCAGGAGGCAGGATCGCCTTTTACAGACTGAGGTCAAGGTAAGAGCTAGTGGCTGGCTGTTCAGATCTTCAGGTTGAACCCAAATTTCTGACCCTGAGTTTTTAATTAATCTTGCTTCAGAAAGGAGAGAAGGAAGGAAGAAAAGAAAAAGTTGAAAAGGAGGCCCACCAAGATGGCTCAGCAGGTAGAGGTACTTGCATACAGGGATGCTAACCTGAGTTCAACTCCTGGATCCCACTCTCGGGAATTGTCCTCCACGTGTGTGTTAGGTCATATGTGAGTACCAGCCCCCTAACAGAAAACAACACTGAAATCTTATTCCTTACATCCATGGACTGTGCATGGGACCATGTTTCCAACAGGAAGGTAATGTAACTAAACTAATGACTTCTGTGTAAGGAACACTGGAGTCATAGTGATGCTGTCGTATGACATGGCATGTTTGCAAACCTGTCTCACTGTCAGTCATGACAATACAGCACAGAACCAGCTAAGTCTAGCACTCTGGAGGCTGAAGCAGGGAGAGTATAAGGTTTAAGGTCACCCTGGGCTACAAAGTACCTCAGCCAAACAAAGAGCATGGCAATGTGGCACACACACACCCTGGGAGTGTAGTAGGCTGTGCCATGCTGGTTAATATAAATACTCTCTGATGATGACCCATTAAGGGTCATTTTTCATAGTATATCCCCGTCCCTAATAATCACAGAAGCTTTTAATTGTCAAAACCTGAAAGTCTGCCGTAGTATTGGGTGAACAGCCACATAAGACAAACCTTTTTTAAAAAAGTACTTTAAAAACCTAAAAAGAAACTACCAGAAAATGTGTGTGTTGTTTTTTTTTAATCCACTCACTGTGGCCACAGGATCCAACCGATAAGAGGAAAGCTTTGCTTTGTCTCAGCTTTCCAAGAGTCTCTGTCCCTCACTTCAGGGAAGGCACAGCTGATGGAGCCTGTGGTGGGCGCGCCCTGGGCCCAGAGTGTGATAAAGGAACTGGGGCCAGGCCATGGCCTACACAAGTCCCTCTCCTAGGAGCCTTCATCATCGAGGACCCACAACCCCTGAAGTAGTTATTTCTGCCGGCTGCCAAAACAGCATTCTCAGCTGGGAACAGTTGTTAGGGGATGGTCCAGATTCAAGCCGCAACAGTATTACCCCAGTGAAAGGCAGTGTCAGGACTGGGCAGTCTGTAGACTAGCCAGCCCCGGCGGCCGGCAGGGACTTCTGGGAAAGGGTCTGCTAGTGGGCACAGAGTTTCCTTTTGGAGTGGCAGACGCAGATACTAGTGCTAGTCGTACATTTTTGTGGATACCCTAGAAACTATTTCCATTTTTCTCGTTGTGTTGACTTAGTTTTGGGTGGGTGTGGGGGCCAGAGGACAGCTTTGCCGAGTAAGGTTCTCTTCTTTGTCACGTGGGTCGAGATCCGACTTTGCGGAGTAAGGTTTTCTTCTTCTCTGTCACATGGATCTGAGATCCGACTTAGATAGTCAAGCCCGAGCACCTGCTTGCCGAGTCATTGCTCCTGCAAACTATTTCTAAAGGGTCTATGTTATATAACGTACATTTTATGGCATGCAAATTATATTGTAATAAACTATGGCATTATAACACTAGCAGAATATTGCTACTTTGCTGCTTCATAATACTCAGAAATTTTCATTTTGAGATGTAAAGACATTTTTAAAACACCTTCATTGTGGGGCTGGAGAGATAGCTCAGCATTTATGAGCATTGGCTACTTGAGTTCAGTTCTCAGAAATCACATGGCGGCTCACAACCGTTTATAATGGGATCTGATGCCCTCTTCTGGCCTGTAGGTGTACATGCAGATAGAGCACTCATATACTTAAATAAATAAATAATTTAAAATTGTAACAGAAGATCCCACCGAGCATTGCAGCTGAGCCTGGGCCTTTGATGGGCTTTCTGAGAAGTGTTACCTTTTGCGTTTGCTGCCTTTTGTTTGAAGTAAGTAAATCTTCTCTGAATTCTTCCTGAAGGGTTCAAAGCCTCTGCACAACTTAGTTGGGAGGAAACTTGAAACGCCAAGATGACACAAGACTGAGAATTGCTTTGTCACTTGTCTCTTTGGGACGCTTTAGAGGTTTGAGTATGCGGAAATTGACTTGCTAAGGTATAAATTGCATAACAATAAAAAAGCGTTTTGTGAAGCTTCAGTGAGTCAGTTCAACAGAAACTGACTCCCCTGTGGCAGCAAAAGCTAAAACTCATCCTAGAGTGAACTTGTTTTCTCCACAGACACCTGATACTACAAAAATCAAAGCAAACAAACAAACAAAAACCCCTTTGTTGTATTAGTTAGGGTCCTAGTGATGTGCAGAGACACCTGACCACAACAACTCTCATAAAGGAAAACATTTAATTGTGTTGGCTTACAGTTTCAGAGGTTTAGTCCATTATCGTCATGGCAGTGTGCAAATGGATATCATGCTAGAGACATAGTAATCCAGACAACAGGAAGTGAACTGTGTACTGCACTGTGTATAGCTTGAGCATATGAGACCTCAAAACCCACCTCCACAGTGACACACTTCCTCCAACAAGACCACACCTCCTAATAGTGCCTTTCTCTGTGGGTCAAGCATTTGATCACATGAGTCTAGGCAGGCCACACCAATTCAAACCACCATATTCATCTTTGGTGCAGGGGAGATGGCTCTACCAGAGGACCTTGGTTCAAGTCCCGTCTTGAGGCCTCACTGTATCTTGGTGTAGTGGCATACACCTGCAATCTCAGCACTTGGAACATGGAAACAGGAATAAATTGGAGACCATGATGGACTACATGAAACCCTGTCTCAAAAAAAATAAACAAACCAGGCTGCCAGTGGCCATCTCAGAGGAATAGCAGGTGACAATTCACTCCAGAGGATTGGCCCACCAGCATGCAAGGCACTGATGGGTGAGGTGAGTCTTGGATAGGCAAGGCCCCAGGGTCTTCAGCCCCAGAATGTCTTTTGCTATTCCTGGGTCTTTACATGTTTGCTGCTGCCATTTTTCTCTGGTATCTGGCATGGTATGAACCAGTATGGGGAGATTCCCCCTGCCTTAAATGTGGTGTGAGCATCTCATGGAAACATCCCATGAATTATTATGAAGATGATTCCCTCCAAAGCTGTACTGTTTAACTGAAACAATGATTTTACACATCAATAGTGTTCATTTAAATAGAATGAGGACTGAGGGTTTTTAATAGAAATAGTAAGGGATTATGGTAGAGGTTGTTAGCTTAGTGGGAAAACTTATATAGGTAAAAGCAAGATCCAGGGCTGTCCCCCTCCCCTGATGAAACAGAGGCAGCTGAGGATAGAAAAATAACAAGGAAATGTCACACAGCTGGTTTCTCTAACCTAAGTTAATGATTAAGAAAAACCATTGAGTCCCAGAAGCTGCTAGCTCAAGTTCCTTTAATCTTAGTATTTAGAGATGTGTTCACAGGTTTCGGTGTGCATTATAGCTGAAATAAAGATATAAAATATGACTTAAGGTTAGATTAAGATGCTTTTGTTAATAGCTTTGAGGTTAAAAAAACCTTGGGAAACTAAAATTTCGAAAGGCACATAGTCGTGTGAGGGACTCATTAAGGTCATGGAACAAGAACAAAGCAGCCCAATTATCACTAACTGATGTGTCTTTCTTGTTAGGATTGGTTGGTGATCGAAGATGATAATTAATTCCTTGTACGTATTTCTGCCTCAGCTTCCTGATATAAAAAACTATTAATGAGTGGATATGTATGTACCCTAAAGATTTAAAGTAGAGCTAACTGCTTGTTTTTCAAATATAAAAGTTAGGTTTGTGATTCTTTTAAGATAAATAAAATAATTGATCCTTTCTTGGTAACTGCAATATTCAGCCTGCCAGTAAAAGAACTAGATGGAAAAAATACCTTGCTTGTTCACTCTCTGCTAAGCTCTAACAAGTTGCTTGGATATGAAGTATGTGGGTTCTTGGGATAATTAGGTTTTCACCTAGAATATGTAGAATATTTAATCATGTGAGGGATGTGAAAAACATGCTGTTCTTTTACTTGTGTTCATCGTAATCGTTCACTTGGAAAATACAATGCAACCACCTTGTAATTTTTATACTGCTTGAGAGATTTTGTTGTGTAGATACGTGGTAAGGGAAAAAATAAAGGTACTTAGAAGGGAAACATCAGGGTATAAAAACAGAATAAAAACAGAATAGAGTAGATCAAGCAACAGTAAAAATAATAAAATGAAGAACTAAGCTTTGGCCCTCAGAAAAGTCCTTGTGTGTCTGTTGTTTGTCTGTCCAGTAGTTTGCTGACTCTGTGTCTCCTATTCAGTTTCTCTGACCTGCTGAAGGCTTGCCATTCATCAGCACCCTAGGTGAGATCCTGGCATGTTGGAGATGTGTGTGTGTGTGTGTGTGTGTGTGTGTGTGTGTGTTTTCCCTTTTTCACTGGCCCCAGAGAGTTAAGTTAGCCTGCCTTGCTGACCCCAGAGAATTAAATTTTACTCCCTCATAGAAACGTCAAGTTGAGTGATATTTTGCCGACTCAGTGGCTCCCCTGTAAACCCTGAGCAGCTAGAGGCTGGTCCTCACAGCAGTGATCCCAGGCGAGCTCAGAATCCCATGAAGCAGCTATTTGGGCCTGCAGAAGCAAAGCCACTGCCCCTCCACATCCTAGGCACTTGGTGACTGCAGAAAGAGACAATAGACCCTGCAGTCGACCAGTTCCACCCCTAATGAACCCCTTTCTGCATCCTTTGCTACAAAATTCCACAGCAAGCAATATGTGCTTTCCTGAACTCTGGTCATTGAATGTCTGGGTCCTGTGCCCCGATCATAGTGTGGTCAGAACTAGAGATTCCATTTCTCTGGCATTAAATAAAGTCCGCCATAGTGGTTTGAAGTCATCTAAATCTCGTCGTTTATTATTCCTGAAAACTTAATTCTTACTTATCCTTATACTGCCTAAAACACTTTGACCAGTTTAGGGACTACTGTGTGTTATAAATTGCAGTGATTTCCTGTCCATGCAAAGATTGTTCTGCTCATATAGAAACATGGTAGTTTCATTATAAAAGACAAACACTCTAAATACTTTCTACCTTCATGCCTGTCTTAGGGTTTCTATCGCTGTGAAGAGGCACCATGACCATGGCAACTCTTATAAAAGATAATATTTAATTGGGATGGCTCTTTCAGAGTTTCAGAGGTCCAGTCCGTTATCATCGTGGTGGGGAGCATGGCGGCATGCAGGCAGATGTGGTGCTGGAGAAGCAGCTGAGAGTCCTACATCTTGCAGGAAACAGGAAAATGGTCTCTGACACTGGGAGGAGCCTGAGCCTAGGAGACCTCAAAACCCTCTCCCACAGTGACTCACCTCCTCTGACAAAGCCCATACCTACTCCAGCAAAGTCACACCTCCCAACAGAGCCACTCCCTTTGTGGGCCATTTTCTTTCAAACCACCACAATGCCTCATATATAAGTATCAAACTATTAGACTTGCACTGTGTTGTGTTAGAATGTGAGTTATTTTATTGTTTTCAAAATATATTTTTAATTTCATTTTAGTGTGTGCGTGTACACTCACACACTTATGCCATGACATGCAGGGGGTCAGTTCTATCCTTCCACCATGTGGGTTCTGAAGACTGAACTCAGGGCATCAGGATTGGCTATCTTGCTGGTCCTGGTTTTTAAATTTTTTTTTAAAAACGGGGTCTCGTGAGGCTTACTCCTGCTCCCATGTCCCAGGTGCTGGGATATGAGGTGTATGCCACCACACCTCTATGTTTTACTTGGTGTTGGGGATCAAACCCAGGACTTTACCAGGCAAGAACTCTAGCAACTGAAGTATATCCTCAGCTCAGAATGTTTGATTCTTAAAAATTAATATTTGAGAGCCAGCATGGTGACTCATCAGGTAAAAGCACTTGCTATCAAACCTGGCAACCCCTGGGTGGGATCCTGAGAACTCACATGGTAGAAGGGAAAAACTAATCCTTGCAGTTTGCCCTCTAACCTCCACATGCATTCTCTCTCTCTCTCTCTCTCTCTCTCTCTCTCTCTCTCTCTCTCT
>LOJH01067886.1:0-10172 GCA_001685095.1 Ellobius talpinus
ATCTCCTTCCTTCTGCTCCTCCTTTGGACCTTGGGAGCTCAGTCCAGGGCTCCAGTGTGGGTCTCTGTTTCCCTTTCTTTCCACAACAGATTGAGCCCAGGCTAGCCTGGGATTCCCTCTGTGATCCTGCATTGCCTCTGTCACCAATGACTGTAAACGTGAACCACCATTCCAGGCTCTATAAAAAATTCTTTTGATGCACGTGAAAGTATTTTTATGTTTAGTTATGAGTATGTATATGGAAGGGCGCTTCCTGGGTCCTGAAGAGGGCATTGTATCCCCTGGAGCTGAAGGTACTTGTGGTTGTGATATGGGTGCTGGAATAAACTCTGTTCCTGTGCAAAAGCAGTAAGAACTCTCTGCTGTAAGGAGGGCAGCGGGCTGCTTCCCAGCTAGCTTAATCCCCAAAATAACAACACACAAATGGTATTCATTAAACACGGCCTGGTCCATATATCTACCCTCTTCTTGGCTAACTCTCACATATTAGTTTAACCCACCTCCATTAATGTGTATCACCATTTGACTGTGGCTTACCGGCATGAGTCTAACCAGTGTCCATCTCAGAGAGGAGATCCACGGTGTCTGCCACACTGCCTTATTCCTCCCAGCATCCAGTCCTGTCTTCCCTGCCTATCTAAGTTCTGCCCTATCAAAAGGTCAAGGCAGTTTCTTTATTTGACCAATGAAAGAAACACATAGAAAGAAGACCCTCCTACACCAACTCTCAATTGCTAAGCCATTTGTCTGGGCCCTTTTATAAATATTCTTCATATGATAAATTGTAGAGATTTAAAAATTAATTAATTTAAAGATGCAAACCTCATTAATTTGTAATTAGTGGAGTAGATTTTTCTTCTATCAACTTGTATAAATGAAAGCCAATACCAAAGTTTTAAGTATGGTACTTGAGACAAACACAATCCCAAAGAGAGCTCTTCTCTGCTGCTACTTGTAGCATGAGGGCCTGATTGTTGGGGTTTCTGTCCTGCCCAGTTCCCACAGCAGGCAAGTCCCAAAGAAATAACACAGAGGGTCTGCATTGAATATAAACAGATTGGCCCATTAGCTCAGGCTTCTTATTAGCTCTTGTAGCTTATATTAATCCATTATTCTTATCTATGTTAGCCACATGGATCAGTACCTTTTTCAACAGGGCAGGTCACATCCTGCTTCTCTGGTGATCTGGGCAGGACTGCAGAAAGAGCTTACTTTCCCCCAGAATACTCCTGTTCTCATTACCCCACCTCTATTTCCTGTCTGGATTTCCCGCCTATACTTCCTGCCTGGCTATCAGCCAATCAGAGTTTATTTAAAATATAATTGACNTTAGCTCTTGTAGCTTATATTAATCCATTATTCTTATCTATGTTAGCCACATGGATCAGTACCTTTTTCAACAGGGCAGGTCACATCCTGCTTCTCTGGTGATCTGGGCAGGACTGCAGAAAGAGCTTACTTTCCCCCAGAATACTCCTGTTCTCATTACCCCACCTCTATTTCCTGTCTGGATTTCCCGCCTATACTTCCTGCCTGGCTATCAGCCAATCAGAGTTTATTTAAAATATAATTGACAGAGTACAGACAATTCCCCTTTAGCAGGTACTATGAGAAAAAGCTTATGGTGCATGATTCCAATATCCTGACAATGTATTTGGAGGTTATGGTAATGATTCAGTGGATCTTTGATTGAATGGTCAACTTATGACCATATTGCCACCTTTGAAACTAACTTTTTTTTTTACTAATTTGTTTATCCTTGAGAGAAGGAGGCATTTTAATCCATACAATAGGTAGGTAAAGGAAGTACATAGATAGCTTGGGGAAAGAGCAATTGAGGAAGAAGGAGCTGGAATTAAACCTGCAAGTGATAGCATGCTGCCCTTATTTCAGGAATCTCAGGAAGCATTGACTGTGGTAGCACATTAGAGGACTAACGTGACAGCAATGGGGAGGACAAGACCATGTGCTGCCTCATCGTCCTCAACAAAGTCATGGCTGTCTATGCTGGAATGCTAAGCTTATGATGGGTTTTGAGGAATGGTGACAACCTGTTATATTTACATTTTACAAGATTCACACTGGCTACTATGTTGAAAACTGGTTTAAAAAAAAGAAAAGAAGATCAGGAATATTAAAAGCTTATAGCAATAAGTTAGACAAGAACTGATTGTGACTATAAAGAAGTTGATCATTAAGGATGGAATCTTCATCAACTGAAGTGTGAAAAGATGGGTGGAAAACATGTTAAGATGATTTTTAAACATAAAGACAAGCAGTACTGATTACTTATTGTCCAAGCTAAATGACAGTCGCATGTAGAAACCTGATGTTTACAAGAGAGGTACTACCCAGACATACACATGTAAAATTTAAGAAAAAATGTTACTTATTATAATAAAAATAAATGAGATCATCAAGTGGTCACTACCAACAGAAAAAGACAAAGAATCTGAAAACTTACCTCTGCAATATTGCTATAGTAAGTCATCATGCAGACAGGATTTACAGAATCCACAGAACACATTGAGAATTGTGGCAGGGGAGCTATAAAAAGTTTGGGATGCAGAAAACAAGGGGAAGTAAAGGGCAACTGGTCATCATGATTTATGAATAATTGAGATGTTTACTGTATAAACCAGAAAATATTTTAGTTTTTTAACCAAAGTTTAAACAGTGATAAGTACTTAATAATTCATATGTTTCCTGAAGTGCTATGAATAGGTAAAAATTGAACAGGTTCTGAGAACTAGTCTTTATATTTCACAGTGTAAACATCTTTGGTGCATAGATTGGATGTGAGGCTCAACTAGAGTGCATCACAAAAGGAGTGGTCGGGAAGAGTCAGCAGTAACAGATACAGATGATGCTTTGGAACTTTGTCTAAAAGGATGGAAATGGAGGAAGAAATGTTATTAAGAGAAATGTATGTTTAAGAAGGAAAAATCTTTGTCTCTTTGCTAGTGAGAAAAATGCAGTGGGGAATCTGACAAGTTAAGGAGATACTGAACTAGACCATTGAGGAAGCACGGCCCATACACTCACTGACAGGTAGAAAAGATTCAGAATATGAATTTACAGTTAAGTGATACCATGTGAACATATTTTTTCACTATAAAATTTAAAGGTTAAATAATAATTGGGTGGTTATTTTTCTCTTACCACTGTCATGGTACCATGGACAGTGACTCACTCGCACCAACCGTTCAGCCATGTCTGCGAATTAATCTGAGAGATTTATAAATACCACAGGTTTTAGAAAGGTCAGCTGCATAACAAGACTTTTAAAGTGCAAATTAAAATCAGATATTTGACTTAATTTCTATAATTCTAGAAAACATGTAGCATAATGGAATGAAAACTGAAATAGAAATAAAAGCAAATGTATTAATATGACAATAAATATAGAAAACTTGGGCACTTTAATCAACTAATTTAATATTTCTGGAGCTCAGAACATTCACTAGAAAATAATGATTGGAAAGAGAATTAAATAAATTTATCAAAGGTATTCTCATGCCTTAACTTTAAATATGTTTGCTGTGCATTGACATAAGCATGCTAGTTATTTCAAGACCTGTACCAATGACAGATTTTCAGTGTTCTCAGGTTCATCTCAAATGTAATAGAATGTCTCCTACAAGCCCTTGTCATCATGTATTAGGTAACAGTATAAATATCATTTAAGTAAAGGAAGAGTCAAAGACAAATAACTGGGCAACATAGAATTTCAATATTTCATGTTAAAAAGAGAGGCAGAATGACTGGCTGATGAAGTAAGTTATACCATAAGTACTCATGTTGTCTTTGTGGCTTTCCTCTGTCTATGTAGGTATTGAATTATACTCCTATGCCTCCTCTACTCAAGTTCTCAAATGGCTGCCAAAGCTTCATGTGTAGCAAAAGCATCCAACAAAACGTATTTTACTTTTACGTGTTACTGGCAAGAATAATAGTCACTTCCAAAACTTCCATGCGTATGTTTTTATTTGTCTTTTGGATGAGAGTTCTATAATGCTTTCTATATACATGGCAGCGATTTAGTGCAGAAATGGAAGTACCATCATCATGTCTTTTGCTGAATGAAATTGTAGCATTTAAACTCTGAAATGCGTTATTATTTCTTCAGTATATTGAATGCCTAGGCAGAAAAGTTAAAAATAGCTCTCACTTCTATCTTCTCTTACTTAAAAGAAAATACAGGCTCCACTCAACCCTGCATACTCCCCCCCACATTGACACTAACAAACATGTGTGACTACTTTCCCATGAGATATCATTTAGTAAATTAGCTACTTCATCATAGGAAGTTTCCCACCACTCTTTATTCATGCTTTTTCTAACATTTTGGAGGACTAACAACAGGTTATGGGCAGAGTTACATAATTCTAAAATAATAAGTAGAAATTAATTCTTTTAGTGTAGTGCTTATGATGTTGATCACACTAATCCACTGTTATCAATAATTGTATGCTCCCACAGTATTTAAGACTGAGTTGTCTGCAAATATTAACGAACAATACATAGAAAACAGAAGTCAGTTCTATAAATAGCAGTGCTACATTTTATCCTCATGAATAAAAATTTTCTTTTCATTTGTTAAATTTTTGATTTTAGTTATTCTAAATAATTATATATACTCTTTATTCTTATACTAATATATTCCATATGGCATATACATGATATTATACCAATTTTAAAATTTAAATATATTAAATGCAATTCATTCATCCAAAAGCCTTCAGTAAACTTCAATTTTTAAATCTTACTAAATTTTTTGGTTTTTGTTTTCTGTTTTTTGTTTGTTTTGAAACACAGTTTCTCTGTATAGCCCTTGCTGCCCTAAAACTTGTGCTGTATACTACTCTGGCATCAGACTCACAGAGATCTCCCTGCCTCTGTTAGCTGGGTGCTAGGATTAAACCCACCCCAGCAAATTTTGCTCATTTCTAATGTGATGATAAGTTATGTCCAAAGCTACTAAGTTATCAAATATCAGGAATAATGCTTTCTAATTTTATCAAATATCAGGAATAATAATTTCTTATTTTAAATAAGACACTTGAAACCTTTACATTATTACATCCCTCCAATCCCAGTAGACTTAGTACCAACATTTTCGTTTCTAATGTCAAAACTCTAAATATATGATTTAGAAATTACAAAGAACTTAAGAAAATGTTAATCAAAAGAATGAATAATCCAATAAAAATGGAGTACAGTCCTAAACAGACAACTCTCAACAGAGGAATCTAAAATGGCTGAAAGACACTTAAGGAAATGCTCAACATTCTTAGCCAGCAGAAAATGCAAATAAAAACATCTCTGAGATTCCATCTTATACCTGTAAGAATTGCCAGGATCAAAAATACTGATGACAAATTATGCTGGAGAGGATGTGGGGTAAAGGGAACACTCCTCCAAAGGGAACACTCTTCCATTGCTGGCTGGAGTGAAAACTGGTACAAATGCTTTGGATATCAGTAGGGAGATTTCTCTGAAAATTAAGAAACAATCTACCTCAAGAACTAGCAGTACCACTTTTGGATATATATCCAAAGGATTCTCAATCATACCAAAAGGACATGTACTCAATTATGTTCATAGCATCATTGTTTGTCATAGCCAGAACCTGGAAAAAAAACTAAATGCCCTTTGACCAAAGAATAGATAAGAAAAATGTGGTACATTCGTACAATGGAGTACTACACAGCAGAAATAAAATAATTACATCTTGAAATTTGTGGGCAAATAGATGGATGTAGAAAACATCATATTGAGTGAGGTTACCTAGACCCATAAAGACAAATACAGTATGTAGTCACTCATAAGTGGCTTTTAGACATAAATCACAAAAAGACTACTATTCACAACCCCAGAGAGCCTAGACAGCAAAGAAGATCCTAAGAGAGACATACTTGGATCTAGTCTACATGGGAAGTAGAAAAAGATAAGACCTTCTGAGAAAATTGAGAGTGTAGGCATTATGGGAGAGGTTAGAAGGAGAGGTGGAGAAAGGGAGGGGAAAAGAGAAAAATATCTAGCTCAATAAAACAATTAGAAAATAAAGTAAAATAAAAGAAATTATAAATAATTTTTTCAAAATGATCAAATCACTATTTGTAGAAAAGTATATATTCTACTTTTTTCTACCAAAAATAAGTAACACCAAAACATCACATTTTTTAGATCACACACACACACAAGAATTACGACCACATAAAATTACTTTCTATACCCCTGAGCTAGTAAGCTAGTATTGGACGTTATTAACCTTACTTATGCAATAACCCATGAACACACTTGTCACCAGATCTGCAACCTCAAATTGGAGATTGAGGACAAAGTCATTCTGAGTTTAAGAGCCAACTCTGTACTTCACTTAGTCTAGTCACAAAAATATGATTAATATAGCAAATGTAGGCCTTTCCCCTCCGGGTATGACATAATTCTGTCTGTCTCTTTACAAATATATTCCATGTGTGATGTTGATCCAGTTTGCTACAGAGCACACCAGGAATGCATTACGGTCTCTGTTCAGGAGGAGGAAATAGTCAGACTTATTCAATCATGGAAAGTGTAGATTTATATTTCTAAATGCCATGTGCCATTTTAGAGGGGCCTCTGGTTTTTGTGCATGCAGTATTATAATTGTCCTGTGAAAAAAACAAGAAATAGGAAAAGTAGTAATTCCTTGAGTCTTCAAAGGAGAGTAATGCTGGACATGTAAAAAGGATCATCAAATATTGGTTTGAATTTCCGATGTGAAGTTATTGGTTTATTTCACTTTGAAACATTGAAAAGATTTTTTTTCAGCCCTGCAGGCTTTCAGTTGTGTTTCATTCCTCATGTTAAAGTCTGAAGTCAAGAGCAATGGCTTTGAGAACATAACAACAGTCTTCCCAATACAGCAAGTTTAATTTTTTACAATTATGGAATATTGCGAAAAAGATGAAGAATGAAAATATTCGAAGATCATTTAGAATGTAGGCATACATTAAATACTCATTAATGCATTGAATACATGCATATTATATTTATGAGAGACTATTGGTAAAGTCTGAAAATAAGGACTAAACTGATGTTATTCTTGGCAAAAGAAGAAAATCTGTGCGAGAAAAACTGTTAATGAGAAAATGTCAATTTGATGTTATATATTTATTTATATATGTATGCCACATGTACTAACACTCAGTGAGAAGAAACCAGCAATAACTTATACTATGAGAACAACACTGCCATGGCTGTCATTTCTGCCAACACATCACTTTCTAGAATACTGTCTCAATGCCTTTTAATATAGAGTGAAGAATTAGCTATCTCAGCAATCAATGTAGAGAAAAAATCCTAATTCCTCACCAGGAAAAGAGTCACTGATGGAAGTTGGCATTTTGCATTTCTGATTTCTGATAATGGAAAATTTATGTGGAAAAGCATAATAATTCTATCTACCTAGGGTTATTCATTCTGAGAAAAATGATAGTGAAGGTTTACAAACTGGAGGAGAAAAAAGCATGATCATATGAGTCTTCTATGAAATACACAAGAAAAAAATCAGGACAAATTTTGTTAGCACTAAGATACTTCTTTTCCTTTTCTTCTTTTTCATTCTCTAAGTTACAGTAAGAAGGTGTATAAACCTCTGAAAATATGGGTGTTGAAATTATTATAAACGATGAAAATAAAGAATCTGTAAGGGAATAATTATTAATATAGAGAAAATTATTAAATAATTAGTGTGAAATAAAATACTACAGAAGTAGATTGTTAAAACGAGCATGGGGGTTAAGAGTGAAGTGCTTGCCACACTAACATGAGGATCTGTGTTTGAATCCCCAGTAACAGCATAACAATCTAGATGTCAATGCTTTTAATCCAAGAGCTGAGGAGGTAGAAACAGGAGGCTTCCTTGAGCCCCCTGGCTAGTTAGTGCTGCCCAGATTCAGTGAATATTCTTATCTCAAAATATAAGGTAGAAAGCAATATAAAAAGACATGTAACTTCAACTTCTTGCCTACACATAGACACCCATCCTATCGCATATGTGCACACACATGGGCATGTACGTATGTATGTGCTACATAACAAAGAATTAAATCAAAAGGTACATGAGAAAAGGAGAATGAAGATAAACAAAATATAAAAAAATATGATTGTTAGATCTAATTCACAAATTGGAAAATATTAAAGGAGATACATAAACAACATATTTGTTGGTGAAGGGAAAATTAACTTATTAAACTGAAATACAATATTGTGCCACTAGAAAAAAGTCTTCATTGTATTATCCATAGAAATAGTCATTAAGACATATTTTGCATAAAATACAGTTTCAGGATGAGGAAGTTGTTTTTTTTTTTCAGAACAACATGCGTTAAAAATAAGAGAGAGTGAGGCATTTGGAAAAGAAGTCAGACTGACAGACAGACATGACAGACATGGGCATTAGGGTTTCCTAGGGAAGCATCAACAATAATATTAATTCTACTGAAGTGAGATTCACTAGACTTCCTGACACAATCTTGTCTGTATAGTCTAGTGGTGAAAGATGTTCACACTGGAGAGACTGAGACAGTAGTTGCTCAGTCACTCAAGCTGGGTGCCTCTGCAGTCCCAGTGTAGATCTGAAGGCCTCGAGGTAGCCTGAGCCACTGATCAGTCTGTAGTACAAAGCCCAAGAAGCTTGGTTCACACGTCATGAGAGGATGACATCTGCAGGGAGAACATTAGCAGCAGAGTAATGGACTTGTCAGAGAGATGCAGAGGCAAACAGGTAGATATCAAAGACTTTCCATTTGTAACCTTCCCATATCTGGACCAACAACAGAAGATGCCACCCACCCTTAGAGTGAACATTCCAAATTCAGTTAGCGTAGTCAGAAGAAGAATCCTTCACAGCTGTGCCAAGAGGCTTGCCTCTTAGTTGGGAACCAGAAGGTGTCACTTTCAGACTCACAGAGATTTTTTTCTTATATAGCCCCCTTAAATACCATGTATGTATTGAATGTAACCAATTTTCTCTTATAAGTCTCCATACCAATATCTACTCTCCTATACTTTATGAAAATTTCTCCTTAAATGCTGTTTCCAGACATGCTATGGTTGTTGCATTTGTGAACTCAGAACTGCTGTGGCTATATGCACAGATTTGTATAAAGTCAAGCAGTCAGAATCTAACATGGGGCAGGGATGGGCTCAAAATGTTCTGCCCTTAGCTAGGGAGCTAATGGCAGTGAGTGACTTTAGGATAAGGGACAATCATTCTCCTGTGCATAACTACACACTTTTGTGTATATGGGTAGTACTAACTGGACTCAGTGTAATATAAAAAAGAAAAAATAAAGAAAATGGAGTTGGAAAGGGGATATTTTGAAGGAGATATCTGGGGAAAGTTGGAGTGGAGAAATAAGGATAATTATTCCCCAAATATATTATACACTTGTATTAAGTTCTCAAATAATAAAACATCATAAAAAGATCTTTCAAACACAGGATCATATACTATACAAAAATAAAGAAGTATTAACTTTATGTTTTACTTACAGAATCTGGAAATGGAGAGTCAATGGTATTATTGAGAAAATATCTTGATCGGATCTGACCAATTCCAAACAAATTCTTTCCTTAATTGCCCAGTTCCTCTTTGTTTACTTTGTTTGGACACAGATAAATTACTTGTGAATAAGATGTTCAGTGATGTCATCAGTAAAACATGTGGCTCTATTTGTTCAGAGAAAATTACTGATAATCAACATTGGATGTGGCATAAACATTAGAGAAGAAATGACTATTTGTTTAGATATTTAATTACTTTTAATCAATCAGAAGACACTTGGATGTTATTGATGACACTGCTGACTCTGATACTCCTTGAGGGGTACGGGGTACTTGCTTATGAGTCCAATGTGTTTTCAATTTATAATTTTGCAATGAAAGAGGTATGGCTTTAAGGGACCTCCACAAACAGATCAATGAACTGCAGGCCTTCAAGAAGCTTGCACAGTACTTGTTTCAAAACATGATTCAAGGGCCATGCTTTTAGTATTTCATTAGCTGTCTATTTAGGCTAAGATTTGCTTTCCTTTTTAACTGGTTTACCTTATAACTTCTATGGGGACTGAATGTCATTAGCCAACTCAGAGGGATACACTGGTCTCTCTTCTCCTACTCCT
>LOJH01067889.1:0-10172 GCA_001685095.1 Ellobius talpinus
TTGACTCTAGAGGGGATCCCAGGTATCCAAGGAGATGGCCCCATCTTGTTCCTCTTTTAAATTTTGAGATGAAGTCAAAGAAAGATTCTCTGTGTGTATTTTGCATTTTTACACTTCCCTAAACTTTTGCTTGGTTTTATTCAAGAGTACCCAATATTTTCCATTTGGTTTCTGTGTTAGTTACTTTTTTATTTCTGTGAGAAAATACCATAAACAAGGTAACTCGTGGAAGAAAGTGTTTAATTTGGGTCTCATGGTTCCAGAGGGCTAGAGCTCATGACCATCATTGCAGGCAGAATGGCAACTATCTAGCAGGTATAGAATTGATGTAATAACTAAAAGCTTACATGTGGATCTTCTGGCAGAAGGCAGAGAGACACTGGGAACAGTGTGGAATTTTGAAACTTCAAAGCTTGCCTCAATGGCATGCTTCCAAAAAAGCCACATGTTCTCATCCTGACCAAAAACTTTCCTCCAGGTGGGGAACAAGCATTAAAATATATGGGCCTATGGGGTCATCAAACCACAGTTTCTAATGAAAATGTCATCAAGGTTCCCTCATATTTTAGTATCTGTCTGAATAGCTTTCCTTTGCATGACTGAATAATATTTCATTGTATACATGTAACATTCTTCTTTGTCTATTCATCTAGCACAGGGTGTGGAAAGCGATTGTCATTCATGGTCATCTCAAGGAAAGCAGGTTATATGTTTGCATAATGGCTAACATTTTGATGTCAGGTATACCTAATATAGTGCTAAATTCATAATAATCCCTCTTTGGTTGAATGTATACATAAGAAAGACTTAACATAAAATGAAACTCAAGTTTTAAAACATTGTAAATAGCAGTTACATGGTTAAGAACAATGAACAACGGATGAGAATGTGGAATAAAATAAATGTTGCCATATCAAAATAAATGGAGATTTCCATAGCACCCTAACCCTAGTTGAAGAATAAGATGTAATTAACAACTGCTAATAGAAAGTCTGAGCCTTCTCCAGAGATGAGCCCTCAGATTTCTTCCTAATGTCAAATGGTCATCTCTGGGAACATAAACAAGCAGGCAACACAGAACATACACAGCAGTATTGTTTATATGTTTATTCATTGGC
Organism: Ellobius talpinus; assembly: GCA_001685095.1. Classification (NCBI taxonomy): domain Eukaryota; kingdom Metazoa; phylum Chordata; class Mammalia; order Rodentia; family Cricetidae; genus Ellobius; species Ellobius talpinus. The sequence continues at coordinate 1,119 of LOJH01067889.1, forward strand.
AAATACATCTAAAAACACCAGTCAAAGAAGAGTAGGCTGTGAATTCAGGAGGATGTGGGAGTGTTAGGAAGAAGGAGAAAAAGGTGAAAAATGATGTTATTATTGATTTTAATGAAATGAAACATTGTGTGTCTCTTTATGTGTATATGCATGTGTATTGAGTGAATTCATGCAAACGTATTCTTGTGTATGAATGTGGGTTCATGCAAATCATGAAACATGTATGGAAGTCAGAAGACATCATCAAGTGTGGGTCTCACCTTTTCCTTTGCTGGAAGCAGGATCTCTTTGCTATTCTTCCCTTGCTTATGCCAGGTTTACTAGTAATTAAATTTCCTGAGCATCTCAGTCTCCACCTCTCATCTTCCCAGAAAAACACTAGGATAGAAAACTTTAACCCTAGCATTCATTTCTCTTGTTGTTTGTTTATTTTAATATAAGTTTTGGAGATTCGAAGTCAGGTCCTCATTAAAATCAATATTTGCCGAGAACTTTCCCCTAAACCTTTTCAGAAATACTCCTGCCATAAAATTTGCAACGTATTAATATCAAGAATATCATCAGAATTTCAATATAAAAATATGGTTCTACACAATAGTCTAGTAATATTTTTCATAAGGATGGAGAACAACGTCTGCTTGTTTTCATATTTTAAAGATCAGGATTCATAGACTCATACATTTTTAGGCGAAGGTCAAACCCAGAATTAATGAGTAACTCACAGGGGATGCTAAAATGAGCTAAGATGACCAAGGATATTTTTTTGCTAATTTTTCCTCTCTCTGTTTATTAAAAACAACCTTATAATAAACCAGTCTCTCATAAATAGACATTAAAGCCCAATCTTACTTAGCAAATATGTTCCATTTATTTCACCCTAAATATTGGGGACAAGGTCACCCTATCTTCTCTTGATAGCTCAGAACTCATAGTCAATAGTGCTTGTTACAAATAAGGAAATGGAAGATTAAAAAAAAACTTATCTACCCTTTTATGGTAATTCTTGTCTGGCTAAGTCCATGAAATTTCTGTTTCAAATTGGGCATTTGTTTCTCCTTTCAAAGTTCATTTGTCAGGTTGTGTCTTTTGCTTGCATTTTTAATTTCCACTAGAGCCTCTTCTATGCTTATGCATTTTCTCCTCATCTTTGCCATTTCTCCTGGATATCTCTTGACAGTGGATTAAGACAGCCCCTATTCTTGTTAACAGCTAGAAGTGCTAAAGGCACTTGAGTAAAGCTTTCAATGAAGATAGATCACCCACTACAAATGCAATGTCTACAGGCTGTGCAAAAGAAAAGGCTTTTCTGGCTCTTCAAATTGAACACAGAGAAAAACAGATACTGTCCCTACAATGCAAAGTAGGTGACAAAAACCAGCTAACTCACCCTTATGTTTTGGCTTATTTGTTTGTATTTATCTTTAAAATTATAATATAGTCATGGCATTTCTCCCTTCCCTTTCTTCCCCCCAAGAACTCGCATATACATTTTCCTGCTCCTCTTCAAATTCATGGCCTCTTTTTTTGCTAATTGTTATGAAATGCATATATATGTATATTCATGTATGCATCTATGTATACACATATACCTATATTTAACCTGTTCAGTCCATACAATATTACTTGTTTGTTTGTTTGTTTTCTGGGCTGACCTGCACCGAGCACCAATTGCTGTGCTCTTCTATGGAATAGACCACTTCTCTAACTCCGAGCTTTCCATAATTGCATATAGTTCTTTGTGTAGGGCCGAGGCCTCCATGAGCTTTTCCAGTCCACCTTGTCATGTCCATCAGTTTTGTCCTTGTCCAGCTCACATTTTGGCAATCATGTTGGTGAGACTTTATGAGATCAGGAAATTTGCTAAGAGTTTGTGTCTCTTAGTAATACACCTATGTTTTTATAAGAACTATATGAATACTATTTTGGCTAAGGTGGCATGCTTAAACATTCACTGAATCCATTATCTATAAATGGAACTCATGGCCCTATTGCATAGTTTTATCTCAGTATGTTACCTAAGTTAAACTCATTTCTTATATGGTGAGGGAAATAAATACAATATTCCTCATTTGGATTATAAGTATAAATTCTCAATTTTTTACCACATAAACAATAGAGTGGAAAATTCCCTCCAATTAGCTTGATGATAAAATCAAAATGAAATCAGGTCATTTAGCATTTATTAAATTTATTAAATTTGCTAAACAATAAAAAAACAAACCGTAAATGCAAAGGTATATACACATTCAGCATGATTTTGGCTTAGGCTAAACATTTTCATTTGGTGTTTAGAAATTTATCCTATCTATAGGAAAAATGCAAGGCCTAGAAAGTTTTTTTGGTTTTCTATCAGCAGGACAGGAAATTAAAAGTAATATATTTTATAGGAGTTTGCTAGAAGGACCATACATTTCTTCACCAAAGTTTTAAAATGTAGCATGACTCTGAAGAGAAAAGGAAAACACAGAATTAAAAGTATTAGCACATTTTTATTAGTGTCCTTTCTATTAATCAAGCAACATTTTCTCCTTTGATCTTGTCCTTGATTTTTCAGATGAGACACAGACACTTCAAGCAGATGTTTATTTAGAAAAGCAAGACAAATTTATAGTTTACACAAGAGAGAGATTGGAGATGCCTGACCCAACTGGGGAAGGATCTACTCTGTGGAGTGTGTGTGTGCGTGTGCGTGCATGCGTGTGTGCATTGTGTGTGTATGCATGTGTGTGTACTCATGGAGGGCATTCTGGGAATGATGAGTTTCACAGTATGATGAAACTAATCAATCAACAGTTTATTATGCTGTTGGACAAATTTATATTAACAAGACTGAATTCATAAAGTTAAAAGTAAAAGTCAGAAAAAAGCTTATAGAAAATTATTATTATAACTATTATCATTTTGATTATATAAAATTGGTAACTGATTGAGAATAATGAGTGATTCTGAATTTCATACAAATGCTTGGTAAATTATTTTAACTCAGTTTATAAAAAAGGCATTAATTGTATCTAGCCTCAATTAAGGTAAGTTCTATAAAAATCATTTAGCTACCTTTTGATACCCCATAATAAAGTAAATAAATACATTAGAATATAAAAGCATTCCTGACATTATAAGACAGAATTACAAATATTGAAGAGAAAGACAGAAAGTTAGAATAAGCATTGTCCAATTTCACAAGATTCAGTTGGAACTTATGTTTAAACATCAAGTACATTACTATATAAGGAAAGAAATGGATAGTTTAAAATCAATGGATATAAACACAGGAAAATCCTATGGTATGATTGTGGTGGTATGATGTAATAAACTCTGAAAATTATGGGCAAGTGATGAAAACCCACTGGGCAAAACGTCTAGGTAAATGGAATCAGACTTGATTATAGTGTTTCATTGTAGTCTGCAGGATGAAATAACTGTGTCTGACTTTTTTTTACCATGAAAATCCTAGAAATGAAGAAATTTCTTGTAAAATGAGATAGAAACATAAAAATAAATTTGTGAAAGTCGTGAGAGCAGTGTCTGTATGTGTTTTTTAACTGCAGCTCCTACTTGAACTCCCTGGAACCCCAACTGTCCTGCATCATCCAAGAATTTTGCTCTAGTCAAGGTTTTGGCAATGGTAAACAGTGCAGATAAACAAGCTGCTAAAAGAGCAGCTACCTCACTGCCCCAAGAGTTTTGGCTAATAGGCCTAGGCCATGTCTGCAGAGAAGCACAGGAAAAGTATGAAACCATGTATATACACAGTGATAACTACAAATATCAACTTTCTCTTCTTAAAATCCTAATCCATTCTCTACACCTCTTTTCTATAGTATATGTCACTGATAACATCATTGTTTTGCAACCATTAGAGCAGTAAAATTTCATATAAGAATCATGTACAGATTTTAACATCTGATATTAGTGGGAAGGAGGGTGGTAAACCCAAGAATGTTTGTATTGTCTTAAAGAGTCCCCACAAGATACTAATTTGTGAAAAATAAAAAGAAACACTTTTAATAGAGTAGGGTGGTAGCCTTCAATTTTATAAACATATCACATTTAAAACAAATTGACAGTGTGTACTGAGATATATAGTTGAAAAGGCATGGTGTTACTCCATGCTCTTTCTAACAAACATTCATTTGGGGGAGCAGAGTGAAAAGTGTTTATTTTGCTTAAATTTCCAAATCACAACTCATTGAAGGAAGTCAGGGCAAGAACTCAAGGCAGGAACCTGTCTGTAGGCAGGTGCTAATGGAGAGACCATGGAAGAGCACGGCTTACTGGCTTTCTCAACCTGCTTTATTTTTTATTTTAAAATTTTATTCATTTTACATATCAATTTAAGCTCCATTCCCCCTCCCTTGCCTCCTCCAGTTCCCACCACCACCAACCCTCACCCCAACTGCATCAACTCCCCCAAAAGAGTAAAGCCTCTCATGGGGGAGACATGAAGTCTTTCACAACAAGTTGAGGCTGGACCAAGCTCCTCCTCATATAATCAAGGCTGTTGCGGCATGGCATCTCATCACAGGAAATGGACTCTAAAAAGCCAGCTCATGCACCACTGATAGATCCTGGTCGAACTGTCAGGGACCCCTCAAATAGACCAAGCTGCACAACTCTCGCCCACATGCAGGGAATCTAGTTTGGTCCTATGCAAGCTCCCCAGCTGTTAGTACAGAGTTCACATGCTCCCACAAGCTCAGGTCAGCTGTCTCTGTGGGTTTCCCTATCACACCATGAACTTGACCCCCCCACCCTGCTCCCTCCTTCCTCTCTTTGACTGGACTCCTGGAGCTAAACCCAGTGCTTGGATGTGGATCTCTTCATCTACTTCCACCAGTTCCTGGATCAATGCTTTATGACAAGTAGGGTAATCCCCATTCTGATTCCTGGAGAAGGCCAGTTCAGGAAAGTTCTCCACTGTTGCTAGGAATCTTAACTGGACTCATCCTTATGGATTCCTGGGGATTTCCCTAAGACCAGGTTTCTCCCTAACTCCATAATGGCTCCCTCTACCAAGTTATCTCTTTCATTGTTCTCCCTCTCTGTCCCTCCCCTAATTTGACCATCCATCCCCCCATGTTCTCATTCCCTATTCCCTTCATGCTACTCTCTCAACAACCAGTTTACCCAGGAGATCTCTTCTATTTTCCCTTCCAAGGGTGATTCTTTCATCTCTGCTGTGAGATAACCCTTCTTTAAGCTTTCAACAAGTATTCTTTCCATTGGTTAATAAAGAAGCTGCTTTGGCCAATAGAAAGGCAGAATAAGGATAGGTGGAAAAAACAAACTGAAAATTCAGAGAGGCAAAAGACTGAGTCTGAAGGAGATGCCAGCCAGCTGCTGGATGAGCAAGATGTATTAGAACACAGGTAAAGTTAAGTGACACATGGCAAAACATAGATTAATAGAAATGGGTTAATATAGATGTAAGAGCTAGTTAGTAATAAACCTGAACTGTTTGGCCAAACATCTTATAATTAATATTAAGTTTGGGACAATGCAGTTAGGACAAGAAAGCTCTACCTTCATTTATACAACTCACTTAAGGTCCTCCTTCTTACCTAGCTTTTCTGGGGCTGTCAACTGTAGCTTGGTTATCCTTTGCTTTACATCTAATATCCACTTATGAGTGAGTACTTACCAAGTTTTTCTTTCTGGGTTTGGGTTACTTCACTCAGGATGATTTTTAGAGTACCATCAATTCATCTGTAAATTTCATGATGCCATTATTTTTTTACAGCTAACTGTTACGCTATTGTGTAAATATAACACATTTTCTTTCTCCATCTTTAGTTGAGGGGTATGTATGTTGTTACAAAGTTCTGGATATTACAAATAATGTTACTATCAACATATAGTTGAGCAAGTGCCCTGGAGGTATTGTTGAGCATTCTTTGAGAATATGCCAAAGAGTAATATTACAGAGTCTTGAGGTAGATTGATTCCCAATATTATGAGAAACTGCCAAAATGATTTCCAAATTGTCTGTACAAGTATGCACTGCCACCATCAGTAGAGGAGAGTTCCCCTTACTCCACATTCTCTCCAAAGTAAACTGTAATCAGTGTTTTTGATCTTAGTCACTCTGACAGGTGTAAGATATTATCTAGGAGTTGTTTTGGTTTACATTTCCCTCATGTTTATATCTGTAACTCATTTTTTACTTGGAATATTTGGTATTTTTAGATCTATATTTTTGATTTCTTTGACAGCCCTCTGTCAGATGTTGGATTGGTGAAGAAATTTTCCCATTTTGTAGACTTCCATTTGGTGTTATTGACAGTGCCCTTTGCCTTGCAGACGCTTTTCAGGTTCAGCAGGTCTAATTTATTAATTGATACTCCCAGGGTCTGTGCTGCTGGTATTACATTTAAGAAGTGGTCTCTTGTGTCAGTGCATTCAAGGCTATGTCCCACTTTCTCTTCCATTAGGTTCAATGTAACTACATTTATGTTAAGGACTTTGATCCACTTGGATTTGAATTTTGTGCATGCGAAGAGTTACGGATCTATTTGCAGTCTATACATATTGTCATCCAATTATGCCAGCAGCATTTGTTGAAGATGCTTTCTTTTTTTCCATTGTACAGTTTGGCTTCATTGTCAAAACTCAAGTGTTCATAGGTATGTGGGTTAATATCAGGCTCTCCAATTTCATTTCACTGGCCCATGTGTCATTTGGTATGCCAATAAACAAACTGTTTTTATTACTATAGCTCTATAGAAGAGCTTGAAGTCAGGGGTGGTAATACCTCTGGAAGTTCCTTTGTTGTACAGGATTGTTTTACCTAAACTGGTTTTTTTTTCCATATGTAGTTGAACAATGTTCTTCTGAAGTCTGTGAAGAATTGTGTTCAGATTTTGATGGGGATTCCATTCAACCTGTAGATTACTTGTGTTAATAATGTCATTTTTATTATGTTAATGTTACCTACCCAAGAGCATGGGAAATCTTTCCATTTTCTGGTATCCTTGATTTCTTTCTTCAAATAGTTAAAGTATTGTCATACAGGTCTTTCACTTTTTATATTATTCATGGGTATTGTAGAGTGCGTTGTTTCTCTATCTTCCTTCTCAGCCAATTTTTCATTTATATATAGGAGGCCTACTGATTTTTTTGAGTTAATCTTGTATCATGTCATATTACTAAAGGTATTTATCAGCTGTAGGTGTTCATTGGCAGAATTTTTGGCATCACTCATGCATAATTTCATATCATTTGCAAATAGTGAATGTTTGACTTCTTCCTTTTCAGTTTGCATCCCTTTGATCACCTTTTGTTGTCTTATTACTCCAACTAGAACTTTGAGCACTATAATGAATAGATATGGAGAGAACAGACAGCCTTGTCTTATTCCTGCTTTCAGTGGAATCACTTTGAGTTCTCTACATTTAATTTGGTGTTGGCTTTCAGTTTGTTGTATATTGTCTTTATTATGTTTAGGTACGCATGTTCCTTGTATGACTGATCCCTTGTAGATCTTTATCACGAAGGGGTGTTGGACTTCTGTCAAAAGCTTTCTTAACATCTAATGAAATGGCATATGATTCTTTTTCTTTCAGTTTGTTTGTATGTTGGATTACATTGACTGATTTTCATATGTTAAACCATCCCCTGCATCTCTGGAATCTCAAAATAGAGCATCAAATTCAATGGAACTAGAGTTCCAGGTGTTTTAGAGCACTGCAACAATGTGAGTGATGTGAACTGAACTTCTGTCCTCAGAACATGTTGAGCCGTCTCTCTCTTCTTCCTTGAACCTTACTCTTAAATTAAAAATGTATATCTATATAAAGAGAGAATTAATGATAAAGGATAAATATGGTAGCACATGCCTTTAATCCCAGCACTTGTGTAGAGGAAGAAGCAGAGGCAGAGGCAAAAGGCAAATCTCTGAATTTAACACCAGCCTGGTTTACATAGTGAGATTCAGGTCAAATAGAGTTAAACAGTGAGATCCTCTCTCAAAAGTTAAAAAGAAAAAGAAAGAGAGAGAGAGAATGAAAGATAAAACAAATCTAGTTTCTTTAATAGATCTGAGAAAAAATTCCAGAATTTTTTGCTATTATCATGAATTAAAATTAGCTTAAAATTAAAATAAATCTCTATCTGGTGAAAATGGAATCAATATATCTTGGACTATGCACCATATTTAAAGTTAGGAATTGGTTGAGGAAATACTGATGAATGAAAAGGTAGACATTTTTGGGAAAAACAGCTACCACCTGTGATTAGAGCATTTTGTAATTCTCAGGGCAAAAAAAACAGATACTGAGGACTCAACAAGCTGGAGAATGACAAACATGGTTCTGACAAGTTTTACTTTTCTCTCACATTCCCTCTGCCTTGCTAAAACCCATTCGATTTCATTTCTGAAGTTAGCTCTCCCAAAGTCCATTTCTTTATTTTACCATTTCATCTTCCTGAGGTTGACTACCAAGGTCCAGCTTTTGAAATACTGAAGTCTAATAATCAGAAACTCCATTTGGTTCACTTAATTGACATGGCCAATTAAAATTAAATACCTCATCTGAACATGGGATTTTTACCCTTATAAACTACCATTATAAACTTCCTATAGGTTTCATCAGAGCTAGTTCTCCTTCTCCCTTGTTCCATTCCCCTTCTTCCTCTTCATCTATCACCTGTCTTTGTCCCTTATCCCGGCCATCTCTCTGAGGCAAATAAATGTCATTTGTGCTGAGAATTTGGTCTTGGGATTTCTTGAGTCATCTTCAAGAATCCCTACAGATAGATATTTTTCCCAACAAGAGTTTCATGGATTCAAGAAAGAGAGATGAAGACATCTATTTGTCAACAATAAATAAGTGGTTAACTCTAATTTTTAAAAACATACAAATACAAATAAAAAGTCTGTAGCTTGAAAGGGCCTGCTTGGTGGGGTTTCTGTCCTGCCCAGTACCCCACAGCTGGCATACCCCAAAGAAAGTCACACAGAGATCTCTTTAAGTTATAAAGCTGATTGGCCCATTAGGTCAGGCTACTTATTAGCTCTTGTAGCTTATATTAACCCATTATTCTGATCTGTGTTAG
>LOJH01067891.1:0-10172 GCA_001685095.1 Ellobius talpinus
TATTAAGTTTTGTTTTGTTTTGAGGCACTGGAGACCACGCCCAGGGGCTCATTGAGGTTTTAATTTGCATTTTCTTCCTTTAAAACATAATTCCAACCTCCCTTCTTTCCTCAAACCTTTAATTCATCTATGACTCACTCCTGGAGAAGAGGCTCTTTGTATACAAGCAATCTGTGGCTCTACTCTCACTAAACATAAACTGTGTTCTGGGTACCAAAGGCATTCATTAGTGTGTCCATCAAGGTTACTAGCCACTCTAGCTTTAAGCTGAATTTCTGAGTTACATTGGCGAAAAATTATTAAAAGTCCGCAACATGTTTAAAGATATATATGAAGCCCTGGGACTGATGATTACTGGCTAAAGAATGAGGTATTATTCATGAATACCCCCCAAGAGGAAGGCATAAAAGATATATATTAAAATCTTGGGATAAGAAAATTATTTTTCTAGTATACTCTAGTATTACCAGGTATTAAAGCAGTTTTGGCATTCAATCCAATATAAATGGAGACTGCTCATTTCTTTCCCAGACGCCCAGACCCAAATAATCACACAGAAGCTATATTAATTACAACACTGTCTGGTCTATTAGCTCAGGCTTCTTATTAACTAACTCATATCTTAAATTAACCCATTACTATTAATCTGTGTATCACCAAGAGGCTGTGGCCTACTGGAAAGGTTCCCGGAATCTTTCTCCTTTGGCCGTTACATAGTGTCTCCCTGACTCTGCTTACTCTCTCTATATATCTCTGTTTGGATTTCCCCCCCTGGCTTTATTCTGCCCTGTCATAGACCGAAGCAGCTTATTTATTAACCAATGATAATAAAATATATTCACAACATACATCAATTCAATACGCTGATTTAAAATTTTGTGGGGTTGGGGGCATCATTATTTAGAAATTTATCTTTATTTAGGATTCTTATGCATTACCTAATAGTAACTTTGGTACATGCTTTTAAAATTGTTTGTTTTTGTTTTTAAAGTTATTTTATTTCTTCATGAAGCACCATTGTAGGTAGTGTGGTGTAGGTACTGGGAGAAAAAAAAACAGTGGGAAGTAGGGGTCCTGGTTTACCACTTAAATTCTAATTTTCCCAGAGCTTCTAAGCAGAGCTTTAACAAAGAGCTATTTTAAACTACAAAGCAAGGAGAAGACAAGTTCAGCTGCTATGAAATCTATGACCCAGGGTCTGCACTGGGGTTCTACAGCACAGTGAGCTCTTATTTGAATGTCTCAGTAATCTGACCCCTAAGGTTCAATAAGTAGGTATAGCTTGGCACATTAGTATCTGTTTTTAAAGGGCAAAACTTAATTTATAGCTTTTTGAAATTAAGTATGATCACTTTTTAAAGTTCCCGTATCTGTTTTTTAGTTACTAGTAAATCTTATTTCTCTATAAATATACATAGCATCCATGGAGATAAAACAACAGTACACACTCATCTTGGAAATGTAGCACTTAGGTTTCTTTAGGTGGCATTGAGGGAGAAGGACACATCCCTGCTTGTCTTCACTGCTGTTTTTTATTTCCTCTGCTCAAGGAAATGGCTGGATCCTGGCGGAGCAGTGGGTTCTGAACCACTGAAGCTGTACTCTCCTCTGCTCCCTACTCTCAGCCTTGAAATCTAAGTCTTAAAGCCACAGTGGCCACTGGAGGGGCAGAATGGCAGCCTCCATAGACACTTCATCCTCAAAGTATTGCCATTATCAGGCTCACCTAGGAGTTCCCTAGAAACCACGGTCATGGGCCAGTGCTGTTACCACGTTTGCCTAAACCACTGGCAGATGGCTGACCCTGCAGTTCCCCATCGTGATGACAGCTGGGAAAGCAAGAAGCCCACCAAAGTCCACAAAAAAGAAAAAGCTAAAGAACACCATGTCACAGGCAGCTTCACGCAACCCCAACGCATTGAAACAGCCACAGGCACACCAAAATAAGCACCTTCATTACAAATAATCTCACATATTCCTACGACTCTACTGTAATATGTTGGTAATCTCTGACTCCAGGGCAATCTTCCATGAATCTAGTCTGTTACGTTATTTTTATGGCAATTAGAAGCATGGTGTGTGACTAGGAACCTCACAGAGTCAGCTTGATCCTGTCTCTCCATTTAAAAGCTACTTGATCTAGTAACGTACAACTAAATACCACTTTAATTCATAGTTTCTAGAAAGATGGAAATGTTCCATCCCTCTAAGGCTGTGATAAGAATGAAGAACACAATGCATAGACCAGGCCTGGCTCAGCATGGCACACAGCAAGGGCTTGGATGGTGGCTGTTTTCATTTTTACTGCTTCTGCTGACACATCCCCAAAGACTGGAAAATCATTTTTCTTATACTCTCTACCCTTAAATCCTAAACCTGTTGTTACCTCTGTTCTCTCTAGTGTACAGGACTCTTTTTGCCCTAAAAGAAGACAGTCCACTAGTGTCAGTGAAACGTGAATGGAGGTCAGCATGGATTTGAATGTTACCAGCAACAACCTACGAGCATGGGTCTCAAGAGAAGATAATGCGGGCAGAGCCACAGTTAACCTGTGATGGACATACAGCATGAGCAATAAAACTTTTGACTTACTGTTTAAAAGGATATTTATAGCCATAAAATTATCTTACTTCTCCTGACTGCTGAGACTTACCTTTCTTAGTGAGTGTTCTTGCCATCCCCAGACACATATCCAAAAGAAATGCCTGGGAGATTTTATCCTCAGTTTGTCCTGACTTATTAATTAATTCTACCTACTTAATATTTCACAAATTATCACTAATTTGACCTTAACTCAGGTTCCCTTTGTGTTCACTATTTTCCTTGCTTTATGGCCCTTAAACATTTCATCCACATGCAACAGCCGGCAGCCTCTCAAAGAGCCAATTTTCAGGAATACTAAAAGGGCGTGGCCAGGAACACTCCTTATTATACCAAACCAATCAGTCCCGCCTTTACAGCCTCAACCACCTTATCCAATACATATACACCAAGCAAGAATTTTCCTTTTTCTAAATCATGGGGTGGGGGGGAGTAACCGATCAACTAAAAAATACGCCTACTGCTCAAAGCCCACTGGCATTACTACAACCTGTTTTGCCTTTCATGGACCCTCTTCAGCAAAGCTCTCAGCCCAGGCTTCCTCAGAGCCCATGCTGCTATCTCATGCCTGTCAGCCTTCTTTGGGAAATACAAATAATAAAAAGCTTCAGATAATGTTATCAGCTTCTCTGTGTTCTCTTAGTCTTCAAAATAAAGCAAAAGCCTGAGGATACACATAAGATGGGACACTTATGAAGCAATAAAAGGGACTAACTAAATGGAGACAATTATGATTAAGACCGTCCATAGGACGTGGTGAGTAGTTCTGCTTCTAGTGGTAGTGCTGAAGGTTAAATCCAGGACCTACTACAGGCTAAGCATATGCTTTATCACCAAACTACATGTCTGCCCAGCCTGAGATTATTTTCACCAACATCTTAAGAACATTCAATCCATTCAGAAGAAGAATGCATAGAAGCCAGAGAAGATAAATTTAAATTAGAAAATTGTTGAGCTACATGAGGGACCAAACTATCTGACCATCTCTGATGATGACAGAATGCAGAGCTGAGCATCCCACTTGAGAAGTTCACATTCCCTGAAATGAATTTCCAACAGCATGAGTCAGTCCTACGTGCTCTACTTCCTCTACCACTGAGGATATCTCAGATCAAACAAAAACCACACACTGTGAAGACAGTTTGGCAGCTTCCTACAAACTAACATTGCTCTATAAGGTGACCCGACAGTCATCTCTCACCATGCACTGTCAGCTCTGCACCAGAATGTTAAATACACACCTAAGTGTCCAAAACTCAAAGTAACCGAGGTAGGTTTCAAAAGAAGACTAGATAAATGATATGTCCTAGAGCAACCACATAATGGTTATTACACAATCATAAAACAGAAATGGGGCAATTAAACCATGAGAAGAAACTGTCCAGATCATTTTGTGAAGTCAGAGTAACCAATCTGAAAAGGTTATGTTGCCAATTCAATTACATGGCATTCCAGGAGAGATAAAAGTACATTACACAGCAAGAAAACCAGTGGCTGCCAAACCTCAGGGACAGTGAAGGAGAGATGAACAGGGGAAACATGGGACTTCCTGGAGTTGAGAAGCTACTCTGTATACGATAATTTAAGTATGCTGTATGTACATGTCAAAACTCACAGAACTATAGAGCGTGGAGCATGAACCCTAACACTGACAAACAAATGAGGTTTTGGTAGCTGAGCAACTTCATGTATTATCTAGTGATGTCATTTGGGTTGTAATTTATATGTTAATATTTAACACCCATGTTAACAGTGGGAATAACTGAGGAGGTGATGTATTAGAACTCTCTATACAGTCAGTCAGTTTTTCTTACAAGTCTAAAACTGCACAAAAAAAGTTCTTTTTGCAACAAATGGAGACTCATAGAAAGCCATAACAGATCAAAGTGCAGAAAACAAGGATTGGATGGTGGTCAGACCCAAATGATATAGCCACAACATAGTTCCTGAACCTCAGGTTCAGGGATCAACACAAAAGATGGAGCAGGATTTTAAGAGCCATAGGAATAGGAAGATTATTGTGAAGTCGTGGCTCCTAGAAATGCCAGAAACACTACACTCAACAAGTCTCATCAACATGGCTGCCTAAAAAAGACCTGAACAATGACAACACCAATGGACATGAAAGGTAAAACTTGAGGGCCCTCACCCTACCAAAGAATTATGGACAAGAACTGGGGAATGCTCTGAGTGGGAGAATTGTCTTCCCAAGGAAGAATTCCCCCCAACTGGTTATCTAACATCAAGTGGTCAGCTCTGAGATCACACTCATTCAGGTAACATGATACAGATTGGACAGTATGTGTTTGTGTGTGTATGTGTGCGGGTGTGTGTGTGCATGTGTGTGTGTGTGTGTTACATGGGAGGGTTGGGGGAGGAAAAGGAAGGGTGAAATGATGTTAACTATATTACAATTTCAAATGAATAAAATTATTATTAAAAACAAAATAAAAATCTATTACCAACTGGGTGTGGTGGTGCACACCTTTAATTCCAGCACTCAGGAGGCAGAGGCTAGAAGAGCTCTGTGGATCTGAAGACACACTGGCCTACATAGCAAGTTCTAGGCCACTCAGAGCTACACAGTGAGACCCTGTCTCAAAAAGAAAACAAAGAAACAAAAACCTCCTAGTAAGAAGACCAAGCCCAAACAGACTCAGCTGTGCCAGTCAGAGGAGGGGATGCCTATCGCTGCTTCTCTAAAAGCAGCACTAGATGTCAGGAGAGTCCCGCTACAATTCACAAGCCAAACCCACTACAACTAATGCGACACAGCAGTCTGTCTACACAAGGAGTGAACAGACAAAGTATTCTTGAGGGAGCAGGTAATCTTAACAAATATAAGAAAGTTAATTTGATCCTGGGAGATACAAGGGAAAGCATGCCACTGAGAAAGTCTGGACAACACAGAGGATCTATGGCTGTGGACTCCCCACACCATCCCGGCACACGGCAGAGTACAGCTTGCTGCTTTCCCAGGCTCCGAATGATGTCAGCTCGCAGATGAGCTCTGACTTGGCTTATTAGTCAGTTTTTGAACCAATATTAAGAACATCCACTGTCACCAGGCAGTGGAGGCGCACACCTTTAATCCCAGCACTTGGGAGGCAGAGGCAAGTGGATCTCTGTGAGTTCAAGGCCAGTCTAGTCTACAGTGAGTTCTAGAACAACCAGAACTGTTACACAGAGAAATCTGTCTCAAAAAACAACAAAAACCAAAACAAAACAAAATAAAACAAAAAAGAATATCCACTGTCAAGTTTCCCTGCTACACAGTTTTTTAAGGGTATCTGTTAATTTCATGCATAAAAGTGTTTTGTCTGTGTGGACCACTCCCCCATATTTCTGCTTCATCATGGACTATACTTGACAGTCACTTACACCACTACTACTACTTCATAGCCCCAGTGCTCTCAGATTTTAAGGAATGTTTACCAAGAAGTGAACCAAGGTGTAGGCCACTGTGGTGATGTGTCAGCCTGGTACTGTGTCTTCCCTCAGCAGAACACACAGCGAGAGCAGCCAGGGCAGCATACTATGATCAGCTGATTACAGTCAGACTGAATTCAGTGACTGGCCTCAGACAACCAATGTTAACAGCAATCTGCCGGAGACTCATAAAAGTACATGAGTACCTGGACAACTGTGATTACTCGGGGAGGGGGATCCTTTAAAAGGCTTCCATCTGACCCTGAAAACCAAAAGAAGGTGATGCTAAGAAAGTGTGTGAGCTTTCTCACAGAGCACTGGACTGAGCTCCCAAAGTCCAACTGAAGAGTGAGATGAATGAGAATATGAGCAAAGAGGTCAAGACCATGATAGAGACACCCAATGAAACAGTTTACCTGAGCTAAAAGGAGCTCACCAACTCTGGTCTGACAGCGAGGAAACCAGCATAGGACCAAACTAGGTACTCTGAATGTGGGTGACAGTTGTATGGCTGGGGTAGACTGTGAGGCAGACTGTGGGGCCACTAGCAGTGAGGCCAGGCTTTAACCCTGCTGCTTGTATTGGCTTTTTGAAACCCATTCTCTTTGGAGGGATATCTTGCTCAGCCTAGATATAGTGGGCAGGGCCTTGGACTTCTCCAAAACAATGTGCTAGACTTTGTTGACTCCCCATGGGAGGACTTACCCTCTCTGAGTAGATGGGGGGAGGGAGGTGGTATGGGGGAAAAGGTTGAGGGAGCGGGAGGAGGGAAGGCAGTAGGAACTGGGAATGGTAAGATAGCTTTTTAAAAAATAAACTAATTTTTAAAAAAGAAGTGTGTGAGCACATGTGACAACAAAAATCAAGACAAACACCTTCCTTGTCGTGTTTGCACAGGACAGAAAAATCTAGCACACAAGTGTATTACTATTGGTTATTCGATGGCAAAGAGAATAGCCCCTTAGATATAAGAAAACAATAATTATAAGACATGAGGTAACATACATTTCCATCTCCTTACCTGTTGTGTTCCATCTGCACTTACAATAGGGGCAGACAGAAGAGAGATGTCGCTACTTAAAATCTGAGCTGTGTCTAGCAATGGCGGGTGTTCTGCCATTATCAATAAGGCATCAATACACCGGATAGCCCTCCAACTCTGCAAAACAAAAAGACATGGCCACTGTTGTTTACATCCAGAGAACACATTAAAACACACTCAGGAACTGCCTCACTAACAGACATACTGTCCAAAGGAATCCAAAGAGACCTCCTGACTACTTTTTTTTCAGTCAACTCTTTGAGAAAATGTATTCTTTACAAACCGACCAAGGTAATTATTAGTACACTGTATATTCTAAACCCAGAATATTCTGTATATTCTAATACCAGAACTGCTATTTAAATTCATGTCTGTCTCTCCACCCTTCCATCCCAGATAGTGGGTATTTAATTTAAGAATCATCATTTAATCTACACCCTATGATAGACATCAAACTCCAATGGCTGAATGAGGCAACTCTACCTCTGACACTGACATTTTTCTTTGAGCAGACAAGGTAATTAATTACAAAGACCCAATCTTACTGTCATCCTGTTTGCCTTGAGGCACTACACAAAAAGAATTACGATTTTTCATTAAATCCTCATACAAAGTAAAACAGTTTTAAAAAAGAAAAAAGAGAACTTGTTCAGGATTAGGATAAGAACCTTCAAGCTTTAAGTTTTAAGCTCTTACATTATCCATTCATCTGCTTTCATTATTCTTTCATGAGTGAGAACAACTTTACAGCAAAATGAACCCTTTTGTTAATAAAAGGATGCTTGCATGCATTTAGAACCCTTTAGTGGCAGATGCGCTAGCACTCACATGGCAAGGGGGGTGGCAGGGAATAATCTACACAGCATGAACCAATAAAACATCAGCAAACTGAGCCAACTGAACAACCATACACGTTACTAAATCTAGGCTGAGCTGTAAAATAAACATTTTGAATGCTTGTAGCATTCACGAATTCAATGCCAAGGGGCAAGATATTCAACTTCCATAAATGAAATTCACATTTTTTTTAATTTTAAGCTGTTAAATCTTCCCAGAAACTCTTAAAGTTGATTCAACTTGAAAACAATTTTCTGTATTAGAAACTGCTCTGAGACTTTACAAACTGTATTCAACACAGGTACTTATTGATGATTTCATACTGAAAACCCTAATAAGGTACATCTTATATCATCAGCAGTCTTATGAAAAGGCATTACACTTACACAAAGTGTTTATACTACATACACATGCAGAAGAAAAAATAACTTCTGGCATAATGTGCACTACTAAATTACTTAGAGATGATAAAACCCAACACTTTGAATCACATAATTTCTCCATGAAATTTACAAAGAATTATAAGGTGACATAGAGTCATGTGATATTTTGACACTTAAAAGTCTTACAATTTTATTACATAAGAGCAAAACATTTCCAGAAAGTAAACTCACAAAGAAAGATTCTGTAAGTGCTTTATTTTTTGTTCTTCCCTTCCTCTTTTGTCTTCTTCCTTCACTCCCCCATCTCTGTCTCCTAGTTATACTGGCAATGAACTTTTATTTCATTAACAGATGGACTCTTAGTGTCATACAAGCTAGACTTCCACCCTCCTCTGCTGTGGTACCTGGATACCTAGGGTCACAAGTGTCTGTCTTCCTCCTCCTCCTCCTTACTGCGCTCATTTTTTTCCTTTTCTCGTGTGTGTGTGTGTGTGTGTGTGTGTGTGTGTGTGTGTGCGCGCGCGCACTGTGGCATGGTATAAACATGAGAGGTCCACCTTTGGTCGCTGGTTCTAGCCTTACCAGCTGGAACAGTGTCTCCTGCTGTTCAACACTGTCCACACCAGGCCAGCTAGCCCATGAGCTTCTAGGTATTCTTGTCTCCACCTCCCATCCCCCACAAAGTGCTGGGATTACAGATGCATCCGGGATCTGAACTCAGGTCCTCACACTTTTGTGTAGGACACTTTACCCACTGAGCCATCTCTTAAGCTCTCTTTTCTGATATTTTTGTTTTGTTTGGTTTTGTTGTTGTTTTTCAAGACATGGTTTCTTTGTGCAACAGTCCTGGCTGTCCTGGAACTTGCTTTGTAGACCAGGCTGGTCTCAAACGAGGGCGGTACTGTGCATCACCTCTAGAATTGTTTATTTTTTTCCTTTTTTTTTGTATTTTGAGATTACTTAGTATTTCAGTTTTGCTATTTTGTCCTTCCCATATACCTGAATATGTCATCAAATTCATGATAATCCTTCTCTCTCTAGTTCTCAAGAGATTACAGTCATGCATCACTAAGTCTAACTTCATTTTTCTTAGTAAGAATGTTTGGATAGACGGTTAAGTGATTAAGAGCACTGGCTCTTCCAGAAGACCAGGGTTCAGTTCCCAGCACACACACGGTGACTCACAATTGTGTATACCTCTAGCCTCACAACATACCAAAGCTTTATTTATGAACTTGTTTCCTGTAGGACCATATCCATCTCCTCACATGCAAGGATGATGGGCTTTAAATTTATAAACTTTAGCCCTGCAACTCAAATATTGTACTTGATAGCTTACACTCTGTGCAGAAATTGTCAACTTCATTCACTCTAATCCAATTTTGCTACTAACATTCTACATCCTCATCTTGTCTTAGGACCCAAACCAGCTGCTGTTGTAGTTACACATCTCTTTCCCCTTCTTATTATGTAAAATCTAATGTATGCACAAAGAGTAGGAATGGTGTGGTAATTGTTGATGCCCTGGAGTAAACAGCCCACCTCTGTTTTCAAACTAAAAGCACACGAACATGCTTCATGCTCTAACTAACAATGTAGAACACACACTGGCTAAAAACTGCCCTGCAAATCTGTGCATTTTTAATAATATCTGTATAAAAGTAAAGATGACTCCAGTATATCACTATCAAAATTACTTCTAAAATGTATCACAATTGAGTATGTTCATAGACATGGGAAAGTAAAAGATGTCCCAAATAAGGTATAGCGCATACTTCTCAAATCATAACAGAAAAATAATTTCAGAATTTTATTAAGAGCTACATTTAACATAGTTGAACAAATGCTTTTGTAGTATGATTGGGCATCTCTTGGGTATA
>LOJH01067892.1:0-10172 GCA_001685095.1 Ellobius talpinus
GGATCTTATGACCCCGGAGAAGGGAAGGAGTGCCTGGGAGCAAGCTGGGATGGGTTAGGAAGAGAGAGGCAGTAGCTGGGGTGAGAAGCCCCTGCAGAATGACCAGTAAGTTTACGGGGTTGAGGAATGTCTTTGCTTCCTTTCCATGGCTTCTGCTGGCCGGTCAGGAAAACACCCCTCTGATGGATCTTCTGGTACCTGCTCAGGGCCACTTGTTGGCCAGGGACCTCGCAGACCTCTTTGATTCATTTTTAATTGTTGGTGTGGGTGTGGGTGTGTGGGTGTGGGTGTGTGCCCTCAGGAGTGCAGGATGAGAGGGGTGGAGCTAATTTCAGTTCTCTGCATATGGACATCGAATTTTCCGCACTGTTTGCTGAATGGGCTTCTTTTTAGTGCATGTCTTCAAGATATTTATCAAAACTTATGTGACTCCAGCTGTGTAGTTTTATTCCCCGGTCCTCCGGCATGCTCCTTTAGTGTTCGCATCTATTTTGAACCAGTATCACATTTGTCACCAAGGCTGTGAAGTACCACTCGAGACCAGGTATTGTGATATCTGCAACCATGTTTTTCAACTTGATATTGTTTTGGCTATCTGTGTTCTTTCGAAAACAGAAAACCTTGAAGTGGTGTGGACACACTGCAGGAAATACCCAACCTTTAAAGGATGGTTTGGAATCATTTCTGTTTTACCTGAGCCTATTATTTGGGTCTGGAGAGGAACAACTGTAAAAGACCTTATTAATCTGGAAGATCGTTTTACATAATAGAGACAGTTTATACCCTCTGCATCTTATTGTCTATACCTACCCCTTGTATTCTTGAAAGTCTTATGCATTTATCTGCCTAAAACTGTTCTTTCTTTACAGATCAATATCTTCATATTTCTATATTTGATATCATATTCTAACTTCTTCCTGTAAAATAGGAACTGAGTCCCAATATTGTAGTGACCCATGCATAAAACTAGCAGGCACCTTTTTATACTAACATGCACCAATATATTTAACATGTATGGATAGTCTTTTTTATTTTAAACTAAACAATTCCCATGGTCCTTACCATCATTTATTACATAACATTAAAGGGCCTACAGCGAGAAAGAGTTTCAGAAGTTCAAGCCACAGGAAATTGATCCACAGGAAGTTGACCAAGAGTGGAGCAGACACCCCACAGGGAACTCCAGCAAGTGCCCCAACTCACAAAGTTCAATTCCTTGGGACATTCTTGCATCTGATTTGTATCTCTCTGCTCTTTGTTCTTTTACTTGGTCACCTAGGGACCATTTTGCTCTGCCCAGAGACTCCACTAAGAACTCCACCTTGTTATGCTAACCAGCCATACAGTCAGTTTCTGTTGGATGCTTTGTGCAGCTGATTTATGATACTTTGCATTCTGTCATCTACCACTTGCTATTAGTCTTTTAACTTGGTTTGCTGTATACTTAGCCGTTTGCTTTCTATGGCTGTGATAAAGACCATGAAGAATAGGTACTTGGCCATGAAAGGGTTTCTTTAGCTTAGAGTCCATCCCTAAGGGAAGCCAAAGCAAGAACTAAGATGACAACTTTGGTATGAAAACAATCCTCTATCCTCCAGACACAACTGCAATTTGCCATCACAATCTCCTAAAAGTTACTGTCACTAATTTCTTACGAATAGGGATGCTGAAAGTATCCGTTCAAATACAACATCAGAGCGCCCTAAATTTAAGTGTGCTTACATGTATCACACTTTCATATTATCAGGTATACTCTTAGTAAGTTTCTTTCCATTTGAACAACTCCACTTTGCCTATCTTCAGTGAGTCTGAAGGTGATGTCTTTTCATAGCTTTTGTCTAAGATTGCTTTATTTCTGAAGGTCAGTTAAGAGAGAGTACTAAAATATATTCAAAGTGCTGAGTAAAATCCTGCCTGCCAAGAATATTGTATTCAACAAAACTGGATATCTTTTTAAGCACCTTCATTGAGTATGTTTTAAGAATACACACACACACGCATATATGTATATATACACATACGTGTGTGTGCGTGTGTGTGTATGTGTGTGATACCACTGTCTTTCCATTCTCTTTCTTTTGTTCAGTTGCTTTACATTGTGGGGGTTTTATACACAGTTTACTGATTATATGGTTTCATACATTATCTTGATGTAAAAGAAAGTAATATGTTGATGAAGATGACAAGCAGGATTCCTTCATAGGATAAGACTTTTGGAAGCCAATGCTGGCCCAACCTGAAGCAAATTGCTTCATTCTGTCTAGAATACTCATTGGCAGAGGAGAAGTTGAAAAGGAGAAGCAGATTTTTCTAACGAGTTGTTTTTTAAACATGGGGGTCCTTTGATATATCAACTTGAGTAAATGAATGGAAGGAATTACAATGAATGGGAGACTTAGACAATTTAACTTGCTCACAGTTTTTAGTATCCCGATAGCCTCTGCTATGGATTTCACACTTGCCTGTTTATCCCTTGCAGTCATCAAAACAAGTGCTTGAAATCTATCATACCTATCTCACGTTTACTAATCCTCCAGATTTCCATGGAGCTCAAGCACAGAAGATGCCTCACAGAGTAGTGTTTCCCTTGGAAACATTAAGTGCTCTGGCGTAGTTTTATGTGTCATCATTTTATCTTCACACCTCACTCAATATTTTCACAAGAAAGCTTCCTAAAGTTTTATTTGTCCTTTTTTCGATGGTCTAAGTGATTTAACCTTCCAAAACTTCAGGAAGCTTCATTGTAGAATCTGAGAACCTTTTACATTTTTTTGAAGATGCCAGACTTGTAGGAGTAAAGACTTTGAAAACTGTTTTCAGTTTCTACTCCATTAATTTAGGAGTGTTTCATGATCTCCAAGCCCGCAAAAGGCAAGGGAACCGAGATGTTTGAACTAAATCATTCATTTAATATTGCAAAAATACTCAGTGTCTACTGCACTTTAAATAATATGTACTAGCTAAAGGAGTACTAGGACCCTCCGGTTTAAGAGATAACAATGAGTCATTCTCTCAAGGCATAGTAAAAGCTGCCAGGAGTGCACAGGAAATGAGCTATTTATTGCATTCAGTGGCTGTAGTAGTACATCTAAGGAATGCCTTTAGTAGATGACTATACATTATTGTCTTATACATTTAAAAACATATAGGGGAGGGAGCAAAGGCTCGGTGGTTAAAGGCTTACATACATGAGGAAATGAGCTTCGATTTACAGACCTGTCATCCCCCAAAGAAAAATTTATGAATGATAGCCATAGGCCTATAATCCCAGTGGATTACCAGTGGTAGTCAGTGGGATCCTGGAGCTTCTATTGATCTCCAGATTAATTGAGAGGTTGTGTCTCAAAAGGTAAGGTGTAGAACATAAAGAAAGATACCAGTGTTAATCTCTAGCATCTATGCACATACCCATAGACACCACAGAGACAGAGAGAGACAAAGGCAGAGGCAGAAACAGAGAGACAGAAATGGAGAGATAGAGAAAGAAATAAAAAGAATCAAGTAGAAAATTTCTTATTGTAATAGAAAAGAAGGGCATTCTTGGCAATGAGAAATTTCAATAAAAATCCCAGGATGAAAAGGAAAGAAAAACAGTATAGTTCAAAAAAAGAAATAGCATGTCTCTATTTCTGTGGTGTCTGTGCGCGGGAGAAAGTGGATGGAGGAGAGTAAGAGGGAATGCACCCAGTGATATGAGCTGTCTCCTGAACTGAAGGAAAGAACTCTGGGAGCTCCAGGAGCGCAATACTATGATCAGATTTGCAGAGTAAGGAGTTTGTTTTTGTAGTGTGAAGGTTCATTTCAAGGGCCATGCTGGAGGAAATGAGACAAGTTGGAAGGCTGACCCAGTCACCTAGGTTGGAAATGATGCAAGCTTGAACATATATATGTGATATATGTTGTATGTATATATATATATATATGATATATGTCTGTTTCCTCATTTCCCTTTCAAATATTGTCCAGTTTCTACTGATGTGATAAAACACCATAACCAAAAACATCTTGGGGAACAATGCGCTTCTTTCACCTTACACTTAAAGACAGCAGTCCATTACTGAGTGAAGTCAGGGCAGGAACTCAAGCAGGGCAAGAACCTGGAGGGCAAACTCAAGCAGGCATCATGAAGGAATGCTGCTCACTGGCTTGTTTTTTATGATTTGCTCAGCCGGCTTCTTTTATAACTTATGATCACCTGCCCAGGGTGACACAGGCCACATCAATCATTAGTGGAGAAAAATGTCCTACAGAGTTGCCTACAGGCAAACTAGAGAGAGACATTGTTTCCACTGAGGTTCTTCTCCCAGATAACTCTAGCTGACAAAAATCTAACCAGTAAACAGAGAGAGAGAGAGAGGAGGGAGGGAGAGAGAGAGGGAAGGAGGGAGGGAGGGAGAGAGAGACAGAGAGAGAGACAGAGAGAGAGGGGGAAGGAGGGAGGGAGACAGAGAGAGGGGAAAGGAGGGAGGGAGGGAGAGAGAGAGGAGGGAGAGAGAGAGAAGAAAGGAGGGAGGGAGGGAGAGAGAGAGGAGGGATGGAGGGAGAGAGAGACAGAGAGAGACAGAGAGAGGGAAGGAGGGAGGGATGTGGGAGAGAGAGAGAGATGAAGGAACAGAGTGATGCCAATGAAACAGCAAGGAAGAGAATCTCTAAGATTTGGTTACTGGTATAAGTGTGGATGAAGGATGAAGTGAAAGGAGGAAGATGTTCAGATGTAGATGCCAATTTTTATGACAAGGAAAACAGCACCTCACCCTCTGCCTTCCTATAACAACCCTAAGGATCCAGATAAACCTTTGTCTCCTCCACATACTAAGGAAGCCTCAGGATTTGTGATGAATACTAAGCCAGTCTGGGTAGACCATTCTCCAATAGACAAGTGATTTAGGGGTAAGCCCTAAACTTGGCTCTCCAAATTTAGGATTGCTTGATTAGCAGGATGCTGTGCAGAAATGGGTATATAAATGTGAATAATACTGATTTAGTTTTATTCTGTCTCCTGCTATATCTTTCAAGTATGTTTGGAGTCTGTCCTGAAGAAATAAATGGCAATACTGTGTTCAGGACATAGGTATTAGCAGAGCATGGTAATCCTAACACCCTGGAGGGAGGCAGAGGCAAACAGAGCTCTATGAACTTGAGGTCTGTTAATGAGTTCTAGGTCAGTCAGTGCTATGCAGACAGACCTTAACTCAAAAAAACCCCAAAAAACTGTCACAGGTATTGGAGCTGGAGAAAGGGCTCAGTATAAGCAGTTAGGAGATCTTATTGCGCTTACAGAGGTCCTAAGTTCAATTCCCAGCACTCATGTCAAATAGCTCACAACCTCCCACCACACCAGTTCCAGGGAATCCAGCGCCTGTTTCTGGACTCCATCAACAATTGTGCTTGTGTTCCTGCCCCCATAAATATACATAATTTTTTAAAAATCTTACAAGAAGTTAATATATATGTATATATAAGCACATATGTGTACATATGATGTTTATATTTGTATTTATATTTATATATAAATAGATAGATACTTGCCACATGTATTGTAAAGAGTTGACAGTTGCCTATGCTGTTTGCTCTTGGTGGTGTGAGTGATTGAGAGACATTACTATATATTGTGATGCTTCCACAACTACTGGATATCAGAGGAAAAATTCTGCTGCTGAATGAGTGAATTCGCTCTGCAAGAGGGGTTATCCCTAACAAACAGCAGTAGTCTCAGAGTGTGGGATAATGGCAGGGCTGGGCATGGGAAGAAGAGAAAGAACCAAGGATCACACACAGAAGTAAGTAGATCGATTGATTTTTCCCCTTGTTTGTTTCTTTTCATGTTTCTCATTATAATGAAAACACAAGACAGACAGAAGAAAGTCAAACCCACCATCACCTGAAAAGGCCACATTCCATTCCCAAGCAACCCTCTGGATGTCAACAAAGATCAAACGAGAACTATGACCTTCCTGATCCTCCTTGTATGGTAAACACACCAACTGTTCCTATCTAGCCTTGAGTTGAGCTGCAGCTTTCTTTAATATATATATATATATATATATATATGAAAGACACAGTACATAATTTCCCAGCTAAAATGCATTCTTCTTGAGGGTACTTGTTTTGATTGTGTTTATTTATTACAATCATGAACAACCTCAGCACACCTGCCCTGTGTAGCCCAGAGAGGAGAAGCTGTTGTCCCTGGACACATCTGTGGCTCCCAGAATCATTAGGACAAAAAAAATTGCAAAATTCAAGATATTGAAGCCCAAACTACAAAGCAATATAAAAGAACACACAGGCATTAGAAACTCAGTGCAGGGTGTTGAAAGCAAGAGGGGGACAAAAATCTATTACAACAAAATAATGAAGTCTTTTCTTAAAGTTTAAGGGGAAAATCGGCTTGTTTTGTGAAAAGATGGTGAGACGTGTTCATTGATCTTTTTAAGAGACAACAAAAAATTGGCCATCAACTGAATAAAAGAAAATGAAGTTCCATTAATACAATCTGTCGAAAGACAACTCAGATAAATTGATCAATGCAGAAGAAATCATTTCTAACCTTTCCCCCTATTTGGAGAGGATGTTTTTTTTCAAGAGAGTAAACAACATACATCATCAACTTCAAGTGATTTTTTAGATAGCTTTTCCTGCAATAATGGAAGTGGAGCATTTCTGGAACTAAGCATGTAATGCACTTTTCTTAGTGGTATCAGACTGAGAATATCAATACATCTGAATAGATTTGGACACATTTTTTGGTGACTTTGTGTTGCAGATTCTTCCTTAATTTGCTTTTGAGACTGCTTTTAGAAAATAGAAAAGTATAAGCCACAGTGTGGCCTCATTACTGAGTCCAGGATCAACCATTAAAGAGATTGTCTGCCTGAAAAGATAATCACATTACTTATAAGTCTCTGCATAAAACTTTTTAATGATTTGTTTTTATGGTTTTAAATTATGTGTATGTATGTCTGTGTATGTGCAAGTAGGTGACGTACACAGTGAAGATGTCCAAGGAAGCCAGAAACTTTAGATCACCAGCATCTGGAGTGATAAGCCATCATAAATCATCTGACCTCTGTTCTGAGACCCAAACTCAGGGCCTCTGGCAGAACAATATGTACTCTTACCTTGAGCCCAACTTTCTAGTTTCCTGTACTAAAATCTTTCAATGACCTCTTTTAAAACCAATAGAAAATTATATAGTTTTGTGGGTATCTCCTCCCTAAGGATCACCTATAAAGAGTTAGATGTATCTGTGTGCTAGGGCCTATGATCAGCTTGCATGAGCCCCTCATCTTCTTGCTTTTGATTTTCTTTAAGGTTATAAGAGAAAAATAGAGTTGTAGACAATCAAACCTTGTGTATGGGGTGTTCTAATATTAGTGATTATTATAGTTTATTGCAAATTAGAAAATTCAGATAGCTCAATTATTATGCCTATATCTCCTGCTTGGTATTTACATGAGTGACAACGATAAGAAAGTGGTTACTACAGAACAAGAATTTATAAAAATTATATTCACAAAATGACAAAATGCTATCTAAGTTTGTAAATCACATATTTACCAATAAGTTTTCAAGCATGCAGGTATTTAAATGCTTCCTATACCTTTTACTGAAAAACATTTATACAATAGACTCTGCTCAATATTCTCCTTCCCAAATGCCTTCCATACCCTCCAAATCACCACACCCACTCAACTCAGGCCCTATCTCTCTCTATCTCTTCAGAAACACACAAATAGGCAAACAACAATAACATAATACAAAGCAAAAACAAAGAGATCACAAAAAATATGCACACAAAAAGCTAAAAACAGAAATTTAGAAAACATAACATACAAGCAAAAAATAACCCAACACTATGACAATGTCCAAATTAAGCATAAGACAAAGAGCCTACGAATGAGCTTGTTTCTGTTGGTCATTTACTTCTATGTATAGGGCCTACCCGTAACTATGGTTAACAAACAAATGCTCTTGCCTTTATAGATGCTACATTTTCTGTAGCACATAGGAACCCTTTAAGTACAGAGTCAAGCTCTGTGCTTCATATGTGTCTGTATTTATTTATGAAGGACCCATTCAGATGCCTAATAAATGCACTTGACTCCTTTCCCAGAGAACAGCTCCTGTTCCAGCTGACACCTTGTCCTAGGCTGGTTCCCTACTGATGTGATGAACACCATTACTAGCAACTTGGGAAGGAAAAGGTTTTTTTTATAGTACAGGTTACAATCCGTCCATGAGGGGAGTCAAGGCAGAAATGCAAGGCAGTAGCAGAAGCTGAACCAGAGGTCATGAAGGAGTTTTGCTTCATCCTTTCTTAGACCTCCCAGAAACTCCTGCCAAGCAGGAGCCCCACAGTGGACTGAGCCCTCCCACAATGATCATTAATCAAGGAAATACCTCCACAGACTTGACTATGGGCCATTCTAATTGAGACGTTTTCTCAACTGAGGTTTCTTCTTTCTAGATGACCCTAGTTTGTGACAAGGTGGCAGAAACGTTAACCAGCACACATTTCAAACAATTACAAAAATAAACATATCAGGGAACCCACACAAGATGAGAACAAGGACAGTTTGGGGACCTCCACAGATGATATCACCTGAGATACCCACCATCCTTTAGCTCTAATGAAATTCCTCTTCTGATAAATACCCTAATATCTAGACAGGTGCAGGATTATGTCATGGCTTGGGTGATGAGTTCAGCACACCCAATCTTTTAAACAAGAATTGCTCTAGAAACCAAAATGACTTTTTTAGAGTGAAAGACTAATTGAGGTTGTAGTTACCTAAAAAACGACACAGATATTTTTATTATATTAACAACCTCCAATGTGCACTTTAGAGCTTGTTAAGGGTTTCCAGAATATTTTCTCTTTTTCCTTTCCCACCTCTATTTTCTCCTTCTCTTCCTTCTCCTTTTCTCTCTCCTCCTATTTTTTTCTTGTAATGATGTGAGGGAAAATTTAGCCATACAGATGTAAAGATCCATAAAAGCATAAGAGAGCACTGATTACAATGATTCCCTGAAATCATAGGAACCTGAAGAGTGAACCTATTCATAGGAGCCTTTCTCTCAGTCTATACAAGAATTTTATTGTCCAAATTTGATAATGGCTCAGTTTATAAGGTTAATAATGCTATGCAGGAAGCTTCAGCATCTGTATCCCAGAAATCCCAACACCCTGAAGGACCCTGCGGATTTCTATTTTCTTTTTTCTTGTGAAGATGTCCATCTAGGAAAGTGCTGGCAACTGTTTTGTTCTTTTTTTGGGAAGAGAGAATGGGAAACCATTTTCATTTCTTCCCTACCACTGATAACACTATTAAACACAATGAAAGCTTTTAGGAAACGAATCAGAGTGCTGGACATGTACTCAGAGGAAAAGAGCTAAATGTAAAGAATTTCTTGATTGCTCATTGCAGATCATGGAATCATGTTCAACTCTTCCTTGTATCTGGCTTACCTCAAAGGCCACAGCTCATGCTCTGTCTGTCAAAGTCATTCTCTCCTTTAGTGTCCACCTTCAGGGTTGCACTATGGCAAAATCTGAAGGGCATCCCCATAAAGACAGACTGTAATCTGCTGTAGGGAGTGTTCACCTGGTTACTGATTGGAGAGCACCACACTCTTACTCTTGATTATTGTTTCTAGATTTGATTATAAAAGTCTAATAAAATATTCCAACCATAAATGGATGCATGAGTATTTCTGTAATTTACTCCACTCCTTTTTTTTTCTGTTTAGGGGATTCAGCTATCAAATTTTTATAGCTGTCACATATCAGGTAAATCTGTAGCACTTATGAGAAAAACATGAGTATAAACATGATTCTGCAAGATTCAAATTCAATTATTGTGTGTTTTTATAAAGTTGGGGAAGATTTGAATAGAAAATAATCTAAGCCCCAAAGGACTGACAGGGAAATGAGGGATTATCTTGTATTGAATGTTTTTCTCATAAGCATTCACCCCAAGTACTGTGGGAGGGACTGGAAACTGACTGCAACACTTGATATTCATATACTCCGACTAGTCCCACATCTTCTGTGCTTTAAACAGAAGCCAATCAGATTTTTGCAGACATTAACAATTCGCTTAGACAGTTAGGGAATAGAACTATGAGGGTGTCTCCTCACTTTGATATGTATAAACATTACATGCAAA
>LOJH01067893.1:0-10171 GCA_001685095.1 Ellobius talpinus
TGATGTTGGCTGTTGGCTTGCTGTATATTGCCTTTATTGTGTTTAGGTATGTTCTTTGTATCCCTGCTCTCTCCAAGGCCTTTATCATGAAGGGATGCTGTATTTTGTTGAAGGCTTTTTCAGTATCTAATGAGATGATCATATGGTTTTTATTTTTCAGTTTCTTTATATGGTGGATTACATTGACAGATTTTCATCTGTTGAACCATCCCTGGATCTCTGGGATTAAGTTGACTTGATCATGGTGGATGAGTTTTCTGATGTGTTCTTGGATTCAATTTGCCAGTATTTTATATAATATTTTTGCATCAATGTTCAAGAGTGAGATAGGTCTGTCATTCTCTTTCTTATTAATATCTTTATGTGGTTTGGATATCAGGGTAATTGTAGCCTCATAAAAAGAGTTTGGAAATGTTTCTTCTGTTTCTGTTATGTGGAACAATATGAGGAGTATTGGTATTAGTTGTTCTTTGAAAATATTGTAGAATTATAAACTGAAATCATCTGGTACTGGGCTTTTTTGTTTGGGAGACTTTTGATGACTGTTTCTATTTCTTTATCAGTTATAGATCTACTTAATTTGCTTACCTGGTCTTGATTTAATTTTGGTAAGTGATATTTATCAAGAAAGTTGACCATTTCCTTTAAGTTTTCCAATTTCATGGAGTATAGGTTTTCAAAATATGACCTAATGATTCTCTGGATTTCCTTCGTGTCTGCTGTTATGTCCCACTTTTTATTTCTGATATTGTTAACTTGGAAATTCTTTCTCTGCCTTTTGGTTAGTTTGGATAAAGGTTTGTCTATTTTGTTGATTTTCTTGAAGAACCAACTCTTTGTCTCATTGATTCTTTGTACTGCTTTCTTTGTTTCTATTTTGTTGATTTCAACTCTCAATTTGATTAAAGAAATAACTCTTTTAAGGTAGACAGAAAAGAGCTGCGTTTCAGAATCCTGTGATGCATGGCCTGATCCACTCATTATGTTTTCTCTTTTCACACAGGTTCTGTCATGAAGGATTAAACCCTGGAGAATTCAATTAGAATGAGTTTGGCAGGGCTGGTCCTCCAGATCCACTCATTATGTTTTCTCTTTTCATACAGGTTCTGTCATGAAGGATTACACCCTGGAGAATGGAATTAGAATGAGTGTGGCAAGGCTGATCCTCCTGATTCTGTTGATAATATTGGCTGAGGCCTGGTGGAATCATAGGAGCACCACAGGTTGAAATGAGAGAAAATTTTGCCAGAACCATGTGAACAGATGACTTGACAGAATAGACCTTGGAAAGAACTCCATCTGCTGAGCTGTCCCTGAGTAGATGTGGACTGCACACAGGTCTGGGTCTTAGACCATTTCTGGGGGTTCTTGGAAGAACAGCTGAATCTCAGTAGGCAAGGAACACACCCAAAATACTAGATGAGCTCCTTAGGGGCACCAGACAAGAGTTCTGACAAGCTTAAAAAAATTCAAAGACAGCATGTGAGTTTTCTTCAATTTTCTTTTGGTTTGTAGAACACTCGTGCTTTTTCTCCCTTTTATTTGCAAAAGTGTGGCCTCATTTGTGTTTGTTTTTTGTTGATGTTGCAGCCATGTTTCTGTATCCTCTATTTCCTCCTTAGCTTCCTCCCCTTCTTACAGGTTTCTCCCTATTAGAATTACATTATTTTCTTTTCTTTCTCTTATTTCTACTTCATTTATGCTTTCACTGATAAAACTTTTGACATTTATCTTCACTGATTCTTGGGTTCTGCTTTTTCTCCTTTAAAAACAGGATCTCATTGTATAGCCCTGGCTGGCTTAAAGCTCATTGTTTAGATCAGGCTGTTCTGGAACTTACAGAGAGCCCCTTACCTTTCTGCCTCCCAGGTGTTGGGAGTAAAGGCATGTACCATCATGTCAGGTGGTTCTGCATTTTTAGAAACATGAATCCAAGTGCTTGAAATAAGACAATTTTTTAATTTTGCTTTTACTGTCATTGTCATTTACTACAGAGAAAAAAATCACAAAATGGAAGTACCCAAAAATATATACATAAACCCATCAAAACCTAAGGCTTTAAATGTAAAGTTTTATATGTAGAATAAATGATCATGAAATATGACATTTTAATGATCATTTCAGTTTTTTTGTCAATAATTTATCTTTTCTCATTTATTAACATAGTTTTATTTCTACGTGATGATTAAAATGGTCACTTTTCTTTGTCATTCGACTTATTATTTGTGGAACTATTACATGTTCTTAGTATCTGAAATTGCATTATGCTTGTTGAGGTTGAAATTTCAAATGATAACTTCAGAGATAGGGAGAGAGGAGAGAGGGAGGGAAGAAAGAGGGAAGGAGAGACTACTATGCTGTTGAGCCAGAATTTTTATATATTGGTCTTCATAAGAGATTTAAAGAATGTAACTAATTGTTTGGCATTCATAGGAAAAAAACAGTGCTTAATACTTCTCATCAGAATACTGTATATAAAATATTTCAAACGCCACGATGATTTGAATAATATTCTATTAAAACAGTTATGAATTAATTGATGAATAGGGCAGTTTTTCTTATTCTGAATAAAATTCTTAGAGCTTAAAAAGGCTAGATGTAACATTGAACATGTTATTAGGAAACAGTTTTAAAATTTTTTAATAGTGTATATTTATGGCACAAAATGATGGATTTTATTATGTCATTTCCATGAAAACATAATGTCTACTTTAACACATTGGCCTCCATAGGTCACGCTTTGATTTCCTGCGCCACTCCTGGTGTCTGGTCCTCTTCCTTAAGAATCTCCCTTTTATTTTATACCTTTAAAAATCTAGATTTTTGCCTACAGAAGAAAACACACAAAATTTATCTTTCTGAATCTGTGTGTGATTACGTGGATGAAAATGACCTTCATGGACTCATAGGAACTGGCATTATTAGGATGTGTGTTCATGTTGGAGTAGTTTTGGCCTTGTCAGAAAAACTGTATCACCTCAGGTGGTCTTTGAGGTTTCAGAAGCTTAAGTCAGCACAGTGTCACTCTCTTTTCTTACTGCCTGCTGATCCAGATGTAGAACTCTACAAACGTTCTGGTATCTATTGGTCTCTGCCTGACATCTCAAAACTGCAGGGCTTGGAATACAGGTGCATTGCAGTGCCTGTTTTTTAAATGTGAATTCCTGGAATACAAATTTATCTCCCCACACTTGATAGGCAAGCACTTTATTTTTTAATTATCTTCAGATTAAGGCACATATATTTTAAACCCCCCCAATACAGTAGAGAATAGGTTAAAAAATGGTGTAGGCTTCGATGAATAACTAGGACATCACAACTCTGTGTTCTCCACTAGGACACATAGACATATGCTACTTGATGAGGTCACAGTGATTGTGCTTGATTGAGGATCTTGTTCAACCTAGTGACTCTCATAGAACATTGCTCTATTCCTTTTGCTCAAGAAAGTCTCTTTTATTCATTTTTATTGAACTCTACATTTTTCTCTGCTCCTGTCCCTTCCTCCCCCATCCCCTTCAACCCTCTCCCATGGTCCCCCTGCTCCCTATTTATTAAGGAGATCTTTTGTCTTTTTCTACTTCCCATGTAGATTAGATCTATGTATGTCTCTCTTAGGGTGCTCATTATTGTCTAGATTCTCTGGGATTGTTATTTGTATGCTGGTTTTATTTGCTTTATGTTTAAAAACCACTTATGAGTGAGTATATATGATAATAGTCTTTCTGACTAAGCAAGAAGTCTTGATATTGGATAGATTCCCCTTTCTGCGACTCCTGTATCTATTTCTTTTTCTATTCATTGCTACTTTTGTCACATGTGCAGAACCTAGCGATTTCTCATTACATTCTCTACTACCATGTTTCCTTAGAAACTCAATACTCTCTTTAATTTAATGCAATAGACTTCCTTCCTTAATGGTGCAAAGTGTTAAACTAAAAGCTGTTCATGTTACACATTGGTCAACCACTGTATCTGTGGCCCTGAAACAAACTCTTAAATTATCTGTCTTCATTTACTCTCCTTTCTTTGTGCTGCTCTGTTATAGATTATATATCTGACAAAACAGACTTTAAACCAAAAGTAGTCAGAGGAACTAAGGAAAGTTACTTCATACTTATTAAATGACCAATACACCAAGAGGGTATTACAATTCTAAACATTAATGCCAAACAAAGAAGCACCTAATTTTATAAGAGAAACACTGCCTATAAAACTATAGATTAACTTTAATACCCCACTTTCTCCAATAGACAAATCATATGAACAAAAAATAGGAAAGCATTGGTGTTGTGATTATAATAATCCTACAGTAGCTGAGAATGGAATATAATAAAGGATTCTTTATTTAGGGGTAGAATCACAGACCAGCAGCCCTCTGCATGAGTGGAGAACAGGAACCGAATGAAGCAGCCAAGGAGCCACACACGTTTTTTACATCTGGATCTATAATACATTTGACCACACCCAAAGTGGGACAGTATCTTTAAGGCTATTGGCTGAAGGAGTTCCCATAGTACATTGGAGTTGAAATACATCATAAACCAAGCAGACCTAAGGGACATCTACAGACCTTCCATTCAAGCATAAAATAATGCCCATTCTTCTTAGGAGTCTACGGAACTCTCTGCAAAATCAGTCATATATTAGTACACAAAGCAAGTCTCAATAAGTAAATAAAAAGTGAAATCAGATTTTGTAGCTTTGCAAAATATTATATTATGCCACTACAGTTTTCAAAATTTGGGTTTTTATTTTGAGAGGAAGAAAGAAACTTTCAAAGTCATTACAAGAGCCTGTGTGATTTAGATTCCTAGCTAACTCTAGTCAGTGAAAATGAGACCTACACCTAGACACACAATCAAAAAATAAAAAAGTGAGAAAAAAAGACTTAGCAGCATCCTATGTTGATGGCACAGAACTTTTCATTAAGAGACTTTGAATTGGTCACTAACTTTGATATAAGGGAAGGCAGGATGCAATAAACTTCATCTGAGTGGGAGGAAGAAATAGCTTCCTACTTAGA
Source organism: Ellobius talpinus (assembly GCA_001685095.1). NCBI lineage: Eukaryota > Metazoa > Chordata > Mammalia > Rodentia > Cricetidae > Ellobius > Ellobius talpinus. Next base: position 5,027 of record LOJH01067893.1, read on the forward strand.
ATTTTATTTCTTGTGATATCATCTTTTATGAATGAAAATGAATGAGAACCTTACTATCAACATTAATGAAATGTTTTACTATAGGCTTGAAATAAAATAAAACTAATAGTAATTCCAGTAGTTGCCTAGATTTACAGTACCAGACATGAATCCCTTTTTATTGAGTGGGTATTACTTCTGAATAGATAATTACTGCTTATTCACAAGACAGTATTACCACTATTGCACTGTTGTGGATATTTTGCTGTCTGGTCATTGTTATGGTTTGTAGACTTTGCAATTTGATAGGACTACATATTGCTCCCCTCCCTTGGCCCCTTGCAGAGCATCTTCTGGGCCTTTGAGAGCCAGTTCTCAATGAGGAAGCCACCAGGCCAGTATGCTTTATTACTCTATTGAGGTTTGTGCTGGGGTCAAGCCCACTAAGCCTTTCAGGATTCAGAAGGGTCACTATAGCAGGCAAAACTTGCTAAAGATACCTGAGGGTAAATGAAATAAGTTAACCCACATAAGTCTTTTATCATGTCCTATTCATTCTTTTTATGTGCTCTCTAATGCTCTCTTGATGTTTTCCTTTCGATGTTCCTTCTCACTATTCCTCGCTGTTCTTTGCTGTTCCCCTTGTTGTTCTACCCATTCCACAAGGTTTTTAGTTTCTATACCCACACAGACATAGTTAGCAAATTCTATAGGTGCTAACAGTAGTACTAAGCATTCATTTCACAGAAACAGGTAAATATGACAAGGAGGCACCTTATATCTCAGAGGGGGAGGCGTGGCTGTGAAGCTCACTGGCAGATTAACTAAGAAGTTTTCACACACTACATTTCTTAAGTGTAACTAGTTAAGTGTAAGAAGTTTCTGATTAATAATTGTAGAAAAATACCGCAGTGCTGTTGCACTTTCTGAGCACTTCCTCTTCTTTATCCAGCAGCTGGGAACAAACACAGCTTGTGGTAACCATAGTAATCTGTGGGAGGAAGGCAAAAGTGCTTGATTTACATAAGCATCTTGCTAACTGAATTAAAGGAATTTTTTTTTTTTGGTGACTTCACTTACAGCTCCAGCAGGTTATCTGCTGGCAACTAAGTGAGAAGGAATTTATTTCACTGGGGCTGGTTTACTGACCCAAGTTTTTTTTTTCTGTGTCTCTAGGGATAAAGGCATAAACAGTTAATCTCCTGGGCTATGATCTTACGTTAATTGAAATCAAGGTGAAGGGTATATACAGAATATTAATAGCTTGTTAGGGTAGAGCAAAGGTCAGTTGATTACACCTTCCTGAGTCTGCTGCTAGAAAATTCAGGGTCACTCAGACCTGTTTATCAGTAATAACATACATACTGTCTCCCTATTCAATGCTTGTTGCTTAGGGCTCCTTTATTGTCAATAAGTCCTGTCAATCAGGATAATTGTTGGGGACTACCTTTATGTAGAGTTGACTATGAGAACCAAGGTTTAGCTGAGTGAATGTTTTCACAACAGGGCTCTGTAGTGTAGAAAAAAAGTATGAAGTTGTCAGTACAGGAAAAGTCAGGTTTAAAGAAAGATTTTTACACTGCTGGGATATTTGGGGATGAATCCCATGATGGAAGGGAGAAATGTCATGATTTCACATGATTTCTACAGAACTGACAGTGACTATCCATAAAAGTGTTCCCAAAGATTTGCACATCGGGTTCTCCACCAGATCATACTCTTGTGGATTTGTCCACGAATCTGCCAGCTGTACTTTCATTGTATAATACTTGTGGCTCGCATCACTATTCCAAATCCTGTATTCAAAGTGTGTGGTGTATTCTAAAATAGGGTATTAAACCAAGTTATATATTTGTAATGCAACTCCTATACTTAAGACTTTGGGGTAATTTATGGGAAACGGATAAGAAGGATTTTGAAAGCAAGAGGCTCTCAAATCTTTCCAAGATGCCTGCTGCTGGATGTGTCCCCTAGACATGATACGGATAAATGAACTCATGAAATCTCAATAGCTTAATTGTCTAAAGAAGAGAAACACAATGACATTACCTGTTGACAAGCAAATATTGACATGGGAAATTAAACATGGTCCCATCCCTAGATGAAGAGCTACAGGTGGTCAATGACTGCTGACAGGGAGAATCCTTTTCTTACAGGGATGAGCTTCCACATAGGATGTTTAATTCCAAGTGGTCAGCCGTGGTCCTGTGTACACAGGAGCAATACTACATGGATAAAGTAAGTTGTATGTACATGTAACAATGATAATTAAAGAGGACATCATGGATTTGAGAGTCAGGCAGTAGACACAGAAGGAGTTTGAAGGTGAATGGAGTGATTGAAATTTATTTTCCAATGCATTACAAGGAATGAGGGTAGGCAAAATTGACGGTGAAATGTGGCAGCAAGCAGCTTCCTTCTAGAGGAAGATTTGCTCTGTTACCTAGCAGATGTTAAAGATGGAAATATCTAGACAGATCATCCTTTACCATTTATAGAGGGTTGATAAACATCAATAAACAGTTATATTCATAATAGGACAGAAAAGTACTTTAAACAGTGAGCCATCTCTCCAGCCTTCCTTTTTTCCTTGATGCCATCCACATTCAATGTGAGTCTTCCTTCCTCAGATAAATCTTCCTGTATATGTACTCCCAGACACACTTAGAAGTGTGTCTCCTAGATGATTATAAATAAATCTAGCCTTATTAACAAAGAAGAGTGATCATTATTGTAATTCCTTTAGCCACCCGTAAGGCTGCACTTCCAGGTTATGAAGCCAGCGCATGTACCCCCCTGTGTGCACATGTGTGGATCGCCCACCATCTGCATCACCAGCGTCTGACACAGAAGCCCCCCATGCGCAGGCGCAGGGCGTAGTGTCGCCGGTCATCAGCGCCTGACGTGGGCACATCTTTCCCCCTCATGCGCATGTGCTGGGGAGCCTTTAAAAGCTAAATGCGCCATTCCCACACTCTCTTCTCCTCCTTCTGTCCACACCGTTTTCACCGAGCTCGTAAGCACATAATCTTCTTAATAAACTCGTACACATGGGTTGGTTCGTGTCTCATGTTCTTTCCTCATTTCCACTTGACGTTTTTAATTATAGGTCCTAGGCAAATCATCTTTTCTTCTAGGTTGAAAATAAAAATAAAGCATATGACTTCCAGCTGCCTATCTTCTCTACTTCTTTCTTAGATAGAGAGGAAGGAAGAGAGATATAGAAAGATGGAGAGATAGATAGATGATAGATATATAGATCAAAGAGGTAGCAGTCACATTTATATTACACAAAATGGAATTAAAGTAAAAATCTGTCACAAGAGACCAAGAAATTCATTCTGTATTGTCATTCTGAATCAAGACATCAGACTGAACAAATAAGAGTATATATATTCATTCCATATCATTATATACAAGCATGTAAAAAGAGATAGAGGAAATGCTATACTAGATTCTGATGTTTACTTTAACATTGGACATAACATCCAGACAGAACATCAGTAAGAAGGCAGCAGACACGAGCAGCCTTGCAGACAATCAAGAACTTTCAACCCACAGGGCACCCACAGAGCTCTCCAGGACAAATTGCTGAGGGTCACAGAGCAGATCTCAGCATTAGGAACATTCCTTGTGTGATTCAGACAACAATCAGATGAAATTAAAAATGACTAATAAAATTGGAAGCTAGGTCTGGAGATACACATTCTAATTCCAGGTACTTGAGATACTGAAGCAGGAGGATTATGATTTCTGAGTGAGACTCAAAAAATACATGGTAAAAACAGGAAAGAGATGTGGTTCCATGGTAGAAGTGACTAAGGACAGCTGTGAGCCTGTACAAAACTGTATGCTTAACTCCATGAGATTGTATGTATGTGTTCATTTGTGTGCAGATGCCACAAAACCATAGGTTTGATATCAAGCAGCATAAAAATAGTAATCATGTGAATTAAACAAGAAACCACACAAATTCAAGCAATCCAAACAGCACTTTCTTCAATAAGCATCAGGTCCAGGCAATCCAATACTCGGAATTATGACATGATTCTGTTATCTGCAAAGTTCACACTATAGACCCATGGTGTAGGAGGGTCTTCTTTCTATGTGTTGCTTTCATTGGTTGAATAAAGAAAACTGCCTTGGCCTTTTGATAAGGCAGCCCTTAGGTGGGCGGGGTAGACAGAACAGAATGCTGGGAAGAAGGCAGCATGGCAGACGCCATGCTTCTCCCGCCCAAGACGGACGTTGGATAGACTCATGCAGGTAAGCCATGACCTTGTGGTGAACACAGATTAATAGAAATGGGTTAATTAAGATGTGAAAGTTAGCAAATAAGAGGCTAGAGCTAATGGGCCAGGCAGTAATCTAATTAATACAATTTCCGNTCATTGGTTGAATAAAGAAAACTGCCTTGGCCTTTTGATAAGGCAGCCCTTAGGTGGGCGGGGTAGACAGAACAGAATGCTGGGAAGAAGGCAGCATGGCAGACGCCATGCTTCTCCCGCCCAAGACGGACGTTGGATAGACTCATGCAGGTAAGCCATGACCTTGTGGTGAACACAGATTAATAGAAATGGGTTAATTAAGATGTGAAAGTTAGCAAATAAGAGGCTAGAGCTAATGGGCCAGGCAGTAATCTAATTAATACAATTTCCGTGTGGTTATTTTGGGGGTTAAGCTAAGTTATTTGGGGGGTGGCGGGACGGGCCCACCACTGTTTCATACTACAGACCCACAAAATCAAATTTTTTGAAGTCACATATGTGGGACTGGAGAGGTGGATCGGTGGTTAAAATCACTTGCTACTATTGCAAAGGGCCAGCGTTTAATTCCCAACATGCACATGATGGCCCATGAGCAATTTTGGGGGGATCTGATGCATTCTTCTAGTCACTGTGGGCACAGACATACATTCAGGGAAAATACTCCTAGACATAAAAATAAGTAAATCATTTTAAAAATTCTCTCTCTCTTCTCTCTCTCTCTCTCTCACACACACACAGAGTCTCATAGTGGGTTAAGGAGATGATTTGATAAGTTAAGAGCTTGTGACAAAATCATAGGGACCTAAGCTTGTTACTTAGCACCCATTCAAAAGCTGGGCATAGTGATATGATGTAGGAGGGTCATCTGTCTATGTGTTACTTTCATTGGTTAATAAAG
>LOJH01067894.1:0-10171 GCA_001685095.1 Ellobius talpinus
CCAGATGCCCCTCAGTAGAAGAATGGATAAAGAAAGTGTGGAATAAAAATATTTTCTTGACATCATGGGTCAAAGAATTCCCTGAAATTAAGACATCTTCAATTTGATTAGAATTTCAGGTACAACATAAAACTACCTGTGATATAATGACAACAAATGGCTAGAAATAAATTAAAAGATGAAGTTAAATGTATGAGAAAAAAGCAACGTCTAAATGAATATCCTAAATCTACATTTTGAGGAGATTAACAAAATTACACACAATTTAAAGAATATAATCTGAACCTTACATGAGTAGTTGCTGCAGCTACCAGGAGCCATGAGTGTTAAATAAGAATCCCAATGCAAGGTGTATGATTCCTCTATATAAATTGTTGATTCAAAGGCTCCAAAAATAATATAGATATTGCTATCTCTTTTGATTATCCACCAGATCCAGATGGGAAGAGTGTATTTATGAAGACAACATATATTTTGGATTCCTCACATAGGAAAATCAAACTGAAAATAAACTGGCCTTTTCCTTCTCCTTGGTAATAATCACAGTACCAGAAGGTGCTGCTAGAAGAAAGATACTCATCCCCAGTCTGTATTGCTGTGGATGATGCATGTGCCAATTCCAACCTTCCAGCAAGATGCTCCACCAGTGACTATAATGGTTGGGAGTTAACCAACCATTTCCAATTCTGTTTGTGATTTGTTCCATGGGAGGGATAGCATGATTGCCTCTGTAACCCTTGTAAAAGTCCTATGGTTAGGAAAGTCACAGGCCCTAAGGGGAAAGCAAAACGGGTATTTTTTTCTAAGTGATATGTAGACAAACTGCCGCCTAAACATTTACATTGATAGCCATGAACTACTGCTGTTCTTAGCCTGAGGAAAAGAAATTACATTTTTCTCCCCATAGAGCAATGACTAATACAGAGACTCATAACAGGTGGGAGTGTTAAAGGCAGCAATGGTTGATTGTGAATTTCTAAAAGAGTTAGCTAGACCACCCAATCCAAGAGTCAGGGAACATTACACAAGAGCAGGAAGAAAAGATTGGGAGAAAAGAAGTATGGAAAGGAGAGCTGTGATGTGCTATCTTATGGGTATGACATAGACCCATAGACTCATGAGTACATCAGTTACGGCTCCATGCACAAGTCTTGCATATAACAGATATAGAAAAGATATAAGAGAGGGACTAGCTATAAATAAGAGATTCACAAAGAATGGAAAAGTGATGAGATGATAATATGTGCTGAATGTGATCAAACTGTAATATATTTACGTATATACTTGTCAAAACAAATACAAAAGAGTAAAAATCTATTTTGCTTGTATTTGGTTTGGATGTTTTGTTTGTATGTTGGTTGGTTCGTTGGTTGGTTGGTTTGGTTTTTTTGAGACAGGGTTTTTCTGTGTAACTGTCGTGGTTGTCCTGGAACTCACTTTGTAAACCAGGCTGGCCTAGAACTCACTGAGATACACCTATCTATGCCTCCCAAGTGCTGGGATTAAATGCATGAGTTGCCACCACCCTGCACAAAGGAATAAATCTTAAGACCATTTGATAATACAAAATTAGAAATGAAAACTAAAAATAAGAACAAAGTGAGCTGGGAAATAACTAATAAATCTAGAGAAGAAATCAATGAATCAGAAAACAAAAATAAAAGGAAAAAATGGATAAAATTGAAATATGGAATGTGCTTAATATGGATAAAGCTGATAAAACATAAGCCCAGCTAACTGTAAATAAAGGCAAGACAAGACATAATATTTCATGTCAATAATAAAAGAGGGGTTGTCTTTTCTGATACCTCAGACACTAAAGTACCATTGTAAACAAATCTTAAAAATACATACCTATAAATTTTGTGCTTTGTATCAAGTGGATGGTTTCTTCGAAAGATAAAAGAGATGAAAGTGCACGCAAAGACAAATAATTCATCTCTACAGACCTATATTTCCTAAAGAAGTTGAATCCATATTTAATAACCTTTCCAAAAAGAAAGCTCCAGAGTCAGATTCACTGGCAAATATTTATTAAAGTGGGTAAATATTTCAGTTCTACCCTGAGGCTTGTAACCCCACAGGTATGAGTGGCATATCTACATCCAAATTGTCAAGCAGCACACAGATTTCAAAAAGAAGTGCTTCCCTCTCTGAAACCAACATACAGGGCTTTCAGTTAATCCAACACCACAGGCAGGATAAATTCCACAAAATATTGTTGTGAAATCCTCCCATATACTTTTTTTCCACGCATGTACTTTCCAAAAGTCATGTGCAGCTCTAAAAAGGTATCAGTCTTGTTTGATCAGGAGCATACACTAACAGTGGCCTTTTACCTCTGAAAGATCATTCAAAATATTTACATTCCAATGCATTGATGGCTAAGACTTCAGTATATGGATTTTAGGTAAGACAATTCAATCCACAGTCTTCTGTTATCCAGATCTCTTAAATTCACGGTTTTTTGCATGCAAAATGTCTTTGACACATTACAGAGCCACATTAGGTCATTTCCACAGTAACTCTAAATTATACTTCTTAGCTAAGAATTATTCAAATCAGGTGTGGGTGGGGGCTGGGGTGAGATGTATCCTGAGGTAAAGATCATGTGCCATTATTCAATAATTATACAGACAACAGACAGGCATTCCTGGCTTTTATGAAGGTTCTAGGGATCCAAAGGTCGGTTTTGCAATTGTACAGTAATCACTTTACTTGCTGAATTCTCTCCCCAGTCCAGGCCCATAAACATATTACTGAATCTCATCACAAACATTCTACCTCAGTCTCAAGCTCATCGTAACACAGACATTAGTTAAATCCCATTATATTCATTTTACAAGGTACCGGCTTAATCTTCAAAACATTCCAATCTTCAATATCTGATAAACAAAATGACCACAAGAAGCCCTATAAGACATACTTACAACATAAAGTATAGAATGTTTTAAGAAATTATAGAAGAAAGACAATCTCATTGAATACAGAGAGTTTGTAATTATTGTGTCATAGTTAAATTACCAATGGCTGAAAAAATGGGTATATCATATGAAGGTTTCCTAGTAATTATATAACTCTAAAACTGTTCTATGTAATAAATGTTTTTTATTTTTAAGTTATTTAATTTTACTTATTTAAAGTTAAAATCCATGTATTTATGTTTAATATATCCCAATTTAAAATAATATGGGAAACAAACTATGCAAACTTGCCTCCTCAATTTTGTTTTCTTCTATCTTTTGATTATTATATTTTATCTTTATTATTTAAAAATAAATTTAAATATATTGTGATCATATTTTTTCCCTCCCCCAAGTCCTTCCATATTCATGCTTCCTAACCTAAATATAAGTACTTTTTCAAAAAGCAGAAAAAGACCCCCCAAATATAAGACCCCCAACCAAGAAAATATGCCACCCCACAAAAACACCCCACCAGACTATAACCAAATGAAAGCACACAAACTAACCTGTGAAGTCCATTATATGTTGGTCAACTACTCCTGAGCATGAGGCCTGTCCTGAAATAGTTGATATACGCAGTATCAATATAATGGAAAAAACTGATTTTTTTCTCTCCCATCAGGTATAAGTGACAGTTCAGTTGTTAACCTTTATCCTAGTGGTTAGGCATTCATTCATCCATTCATTCATTCATTAAAAGCTATGATAAACTAAAATATAATAAAATAAAAATTTATTACTTCAGAATCTTAATAATGTAATGTTTTAATTAATTCTTTGAGAATTTCATACAACATATTTATATCATATTCACCACTAACTCTTCCCAGATGCACCCCATTTCCACTCCCTATACTTGCTTCTATTTTGTTTTATTTTTATTTAGAAGAGACTGTCTTGCAGCAGAGGACCTCCTGGTCCTTTGGCCCTTTGGCTCTTATTATCTTTCTACTCTCACTTCTGTGATGTTCCCCAAGTCTTGGTTGTGTGGATTGTGTTATAGATGTCATCATTGGGACAGGCACCTAGGTCTACAGTTCAAAGACAAATCACAAAGTTGAAGTGAAGTATACATTCAATGACTCAAATCATCCTTGATTTTAAACATGAAGGGACTGTTTAGCTGTGAATCAGGGTAATCTTTAGGCAGTAACAGTATAACCTCTCTTAAAAACGGCATGACAATAGACACATCAGTCACCCAAATGAAAGAATGTTGAGTTTCTGTCAATCAGAATAAGTTTGGAAGAGAGCATTTCACCAAATGGTCCAAAGAAAAACATTTCTTCTGCCCAACTGCTTGATACCAGACTAGTGCCATGTGTGTCCACACCAGTTACATTGAGTCTGCACCACAAACTTACAGAAGGTTGAGCATAACATAAGTGTCATTTTGAGCAACATATTTGTCACAACTCCTTCTGTAGCAGTTGAAGAATAACAGAGCACTGACATGAAACACACTCATCTTTTGACTCATCTGAATGTTCCTCATGGAGTGATATGTGAGAGGCATGTTAGAAAAATCCACCTTAGCCCAACTGTGCCCTCTTCACTGCCTGCCTCTTGCTTAGAGAGCAAACGATTTATTGTTTGTTTTCTCTGGGAGGATAACTAACCAAGATAAGACCTGTCATGGCAAGGGGTTGTCAACACTTGGGCTTCGGGGGGCTGAAGTAAGTGGAATAGAAACCTTAAAGAGCCAATTTGAGACCAACCACAAGTCATGCTGGCTTTCAGAGCTTAATTTGCTGCAACATGTTGGTTTGATCTTTGTCGCGGTATTCTCACGGTTTTTGAACTCCATTGGTCAATATAAAATTGACATTTTAATGAAGTTTCTCAAACTTCACCTTAAAGTGTTGTTTCCTCGCAGTCGAAGAGGCATAGAAGAAGGATTTTTTTCATTTTTATGGGAAAGATGTTGGTTTTATGAAAACTAGAAAGAAAAGCAAGTTGATCATGAAGAAAACCGAATCACATTGTGAAAACTGGATGTAGTAAAATTGAAATGATTTTCTTCAGCAGGGTCATGATGTATTGAGAATGGGGTTTCAAATCTACCCATCTGACATTGTGACAAGGCCCATGGGGTGGTGGTATAAGTGGAAACAATTATGCCTATGTAAATACTATATAAAATGATTTACCTTTAAGCTTCATATAAAAGTGGATCTTGGCTCAAACCAGGACCTGCTTAACAGGATAGAAGAAAGAATGGTCTCATACATAAAACTGGTCCCTTAAAAGCTTGAGACAGGCATAAGTACTTATGAAAGCTGAACTTTCGCCAACTAGCTTATAAAGCATAGAATATCATTTTACTACTCTTAGCAAATGCACCTGGATTTTCCTTTCCATTTACAGACAGAACAGTTCCCAAAGAGAGAACAGTTCTCGTAATTGTCAAAATACATAATTTGGCAAAATATAAAATCTAATTATGATTTAAAGATTTTGTATTGGTACTCTAATCTTACCAAGAGTTGTTTACACCTTGACAGTCTGCCTCCTGTCAACTGAAACATGATTGCGAGCCAGCGACAGTAAACAATGCCAACTTTTAGACACTCTATGCCTTACAACTCCACTGTGAAATTAGGGACCCTATTACCTGCATGTGCCCAAGAAGTAAAATCACAAATCTAACCTGATTGGATCAGTACTTAGAGTGCTGATTGGAGACAGACAATGGGTGGAGGTGGCTTTGTCAAGGAAATTAACATACTTTTCCTACCTTTAACTCCATTGCATAGAACTAAGCTTGCATTTTCATGGGTTGCTATGGACGCTACTGTAACACTGTGTGATCTAGTTACAAAGGGCCTGAGGTGAGAAAACCTGTGGCATTTCACTGCAAATGTAAACAGAAGGCTTTCGAAATCTCCATGCTAGCGCCACAGCTGACTCTATCTAACATATGAATAACTTCTACACAGTAAGAGGTAAAACATTGCAGCAGATAGCTCGTTTTGCTTACTGTGCAAGCAATAATAACCCCAAAGATTAAAAGCGTGTCGCTCAGAGGCCTCAATTTCCTCCTCTGTTAGCTTTGACAAATAAAAAGGGAAAATGGGACTCTATTATCTGTCTTGAGAAATTATTAACAGGAAATAAACACAAAAATTAGGTAATATAAGTATTAGTCTTGCCCAGAAACACACAAGCAATAGGATGTTTGACTACATGCATATATAGCACATACATATAGTCACACATGGCAGGGGAAGAGGTATATAAGAGAATAAGAAGAACTTACGATTTGTATGATCATAGAGAGCAAGCCTGAGGAACAGGAGAATGGGCAGTGTCAACACTACCTCTGAAGCCTGACACATGCAAGATCCTGAAATATTCATGCATCTGTTCAAATCCAATAACAGAGAAAAAAGACATTCGAGTTTCCTAGTTTCTATGGCAGCTGGGGAAAAAGAAGTCTGTTGTCTGGAACAGAATCTGCTTTTTCATTCTACGTAACTGACTGCACGAAACTCAGTCACATTTTATGGGAAACGGCCAGTTTCATTGAGTCTATTAGTCTCACCTAAAGATACTCACAGAAACAACCAGAATACCACGTTACTGAATACTTTTACACCCAGTGGCTCAGTCAATAGATCACAAAATCAACCAACATAGTCTGTAAGAGGTCTATGTTTCACAGTTGGGAACATAAACTAAAAAGATGGATCATACTTTTTATTGTCTGTTTCATGTACCATAAATCTTAATTCTAATATCATTCATGAATACTCATCCCCACCTTTCAGATTGATGGGTGCAGATTTTTGCAATGGATCAATATTATTCCAAGAATATGTATCTATGATGCCTGGAATTAGAATACAGAAGCTCTTCTCTAAGATTAAGTCACATTGTCCATCTTTTTAAAAGTAAAAATAAAGCTAAGAAGGCATAAAACAGTGCATAAGATTCCTTCATAATCTTATAGCTTCCAGTTCACTTTCATGCCAATGTACATCTTTATATATAACCATGTGTGAAGCGCCTATGCCTTTTTTTCCTGAGAAGTTGAGTAGGTGGCATGTATTTCAACAGCTCATCTCTACCAAATGAGAGCTATAATGTATATTTAAAGATGATGTCAGCTTTTCTAAATATAATTTTCAACTCTGCTGGGAAAAAAATAAACTGCAGAACTGTAATAATCAACACATAAATAGCAGCCACATCTTTGCCATGCAAATTTGGATAATGATATTATGGAAGAGGACTATGCGAAGGAGCCTTCTGTCACTGCTCTTTCTGCTAACCAGAGAACAGCTGGGGTGGATGACATTTTTAGTTAAAGCCCATTTGGAAAGGCTTTTATCCCATGAAGATAAGCTAAAACCTCAAAATAAAACAATCCAAACCTGCCAATGTTTGATTGGCTTGCATTCGGAATGGAGGTATTAAATGCCTGATTTTCTCACAGTTTGGGAGAAAACCTGCACAGCTTTCAGTTGCCCTTTGACTGCTGACAAACGAACCCACCAGATCTCTTTTGTCTGCACATGGGCATTTCCTTCATTTCTTACCATCCTGACAGAAAAAAGGTTAGATGGTAGTCAGACAATGATGTCTAATGCTTCCAGGTCTCTCATCAAGCCCCATGAAGACAAATTCCTACGTGAATTGGATATATCAAATTCAAGGTTCTGCAAAGGGTAGAGATACACTGTGGGAATTCCCACTGAAGGGGCTCCCATATGTCCATCTCAGCAGAAGAAGGCCAGGCCCCCGAAAAAGTTACTTACACTGAAATACTGCTAATTTCAGAAATGTTCTGCTTACATTTCTGTCATAATGATAAAACACTCTGACCAAAACCAACTTGGGTGAGGAAACAGTTTATTTCAGCCTACTGGTTGTAGCCTATCATTAAAGAAAGTCAGGGCAGAAATCCAAGTGGAGACTTCCGGAAATCATGGTAGAATTATACTCAGCCAGCCTTACATAGCCTATGATCACCTGCTCATGGAATAATGATGCCCACAGGGGATTGGTCCCTCATATATCATATGACAATCAGGTCACACTCCTCCTCATTTATGACCCATAAACCAATATGATCTGTGCAATCACTCAGTTGAAACTCCCTTCTGAGGCAATTGTAGGCTGTGTCAGGTTGAGTGTTAAAGCCAAATAACAGTGGGTAGGTATTTATATGACAGGAGTTACAAGCATGCAGTTCTTGACTATTTGGGACCCTGAGACAGATTTATTTGGGACAAGACAGAAAGGAATAAAATATTATCCGCCCATAAATGTTCTAGACACAGCCCTTGTCATTTGATTAGAGAGAAGCCTAAGTGTGGTATAGTAAAAGGATCCCTGACTGGAATGGCACCAAAGAGAGATCCTCATTCTGTGGGATGGATTTTTACTTTATTCTTTCTTTCAGTTTGGGAATCAATCAGTTTGGGGTTTAAAAATAAAACATCATGTGTTTAAATCAAACTAACACTATTTTGGTCTAATGTCTGTATCTTTGTTGAGTTGTCTCTTTCCTGTGACAGTTTTTACATATTTTTTTCTAAAATTGCCACAACATTCCCACTTGTAAGCACAGGCACACCGTAGTACCCATGCCACCTCTCCTGATGTGGCTACATTTTATTTCCTTTCATCTGGGCCTGACCATGAGACCTAGTCTGTTCAATAAGAAATTAGAAAATTGAATACAGAAACTTTAAATATCCCTGTCATTATGTTATGTCTTTCTTACTGGGCTTGATGAATTCACACCACAGCATTAATGGATCCATGTTAGACTTCAGTGAGCATACAAAGGAATGATGAGGAATCCTGGTTTAAAAGTTCATTTCCCATGTCCTTCCAGATCCTCTCCCCTTCCTTAGCCATCCAGCTTTAAGTTGTTTTTCAAAAAAATAAATAAAATCTTAATACAACAACAAAATTTCCTCAAACCAAGAAAGCAAAAATAAAACCACACCCAAGATGAAAATGGACAAACAAAAGCAAAAGCACAAAACTGTGACCAAATAAAGGAAATAAAAGCCAACACAGAAAACAAACAAAAAAAACACAAAAAACAGTGGAGTCCATTATATGTTGATGAACTGCTCCTGAACATGAAGCATGTCCTAGAAAGGTTTTTGTCTCCAATGTCACTCTATTGGAGAAAAACTAAATAATATGATAAAAAAGATATTTAAATTTAAAAATGATTTAAGGTAATAAAGATAAAAGGAAAAATTAACTAAATTATATAATTTTATTATTATATGTATAATATTATATTATTATAAATTTATTAAAACTTACTACAAAACAGATATGAATACAAGCACCATCATACATTTTTAAGACTCCATTTTGTTTAATTAAAAGATAGAATTATAGAAATCATAGGAAATAACTTGTAGTTGTACTCTGCATATTTTAAATAATATATATCAGGGAATGTCTCAGATATGGTCTAATAAATAAGAGCTATAATATCAATTGGGTATTGATCTCAACAATCGGGAGTCTCCTGGCATTCACACAAATTTATATCCCTACTTGGAGAAAAGAATGATATTGCCTCCTAATAGTTCTTAAATTTGACAATTACTTGGAGTTTTTTTTTCAAAATGTAATTTTACTTCGCCAAAATGTTTTCACCCTAGGACCTTCGGGGAAAAAAAGCTCATAGTCCTGAGTTTCTGATAGGAAAATTAACAATAATGGTAACAAAGATCAAACCAAGAGAATCTCCTTACATTAGAAGTGCAAAGTGAACCATGCATTCTGAGAGTAAATAACTGAAGAACTGTTTATTTTACAGAGGCCGTGTACCCATGTTGCTGTGTTTATGGACAAGTGAGTGTGTTCTCTCTTTGTGCAGGTTGACACCAATTACTTGGTAAGGTATGTACACACAAAGATACCCAATGAAACACAGTTTATAGGGTGTTCTCAAAGAGAATCACATTTCCATTCCATCCATGTCCTGTTCCAGGGACAAAGGAACTGAAGACTAAAGCTATGGTAAAAACAGATGCAAAATGGAGAGAAACTCTGAGAAGACTGGATCAAGTGGTTTCACTTAGCACCTCAAGCCAAACTCTACTTTTATTTTCAAAATATCTAAATCAGTCATGTTCAAAAACTGAAAGACAAACACAAGGTAAAGTAATTCGCATGTCTAGAATATCCAGGGATGGCTTACTTTCAAAATACACAACCTAAAAAAA
>LOJH01067896.1:3179-13350 GCA_001685095.1 Ellobius talpinus
AACCTGGGATACATAAGACCTTGTCTCAGAGGAGGCAGTCAATTTCTTATGAAGTTAAATATATATACACCATATGACCAGTTGAGAATTTATATGAAAGTCAAGTGTGCCAACACTCATAAGAAATGACCATGTTGCTGCATTTTTTTGAGATAGGGTCTCTCTGTAGCCCTGGCTTTCTTGAGCCCCTAAGTAGATCAGACTGTCCTGGAACTCACTATGTAGACCAGGCTGGCCTTAAACTCACAGAGATCCACCCGCTTCTGCCTCTAAGTCAGGAGTTAAAGGCGTGTAAAAATGAATGTTCAACTTCACTAGGAAGTCAGGGAACTACAGATTAAAACAATCAAAGTGGGGATGGGGTTGGCTGGAGAGATGGCTCAGTAGTTAAGAGTGGTTGCTGCTCTTACAGAGGACCCAAGTTGGTTCCTGAAGTCACAACAACTCACAGTTCTCCTTTAACTCCATCTCCAGGGTGTGTCCAGTGTCCTCATCTGCCTTCTACAGACACATGAACACACGTGGTTAACACGCATGTTTACATGTAAATAAAAATTAAAAATAAATTATTAAGACTGCAAAGAATTGCAGTACATCCTCTGACCAAAATATGTAAAATTAAAAAACTAAACAATACAAACATTTAGAAGTTAAAAACATAAATAAAAATGCTTGTGGAAATGAAAATTATTACTTTGCAGAGTCCACTAAAGCTCCCATATCGGTGCCATACAATCCAGTAATCATACTGAAAGAAATGAACAAGGGAATCATAGCAAGAGTATTTGTAAAAGCCCCAAAGGAGCTATCTATCAAGAGTAAAATATACAAAGGAATCTAAATACATGGCATATTCATAAAATGGAACATTAGCCACATGGACAAATCTCACAAACATATTGCTGAACCAAAGAAGTCACAAAACAAAAATCACAGAACATTTGCAAATACAAAAGTTTCAGCTGAAAGCCAAAAAGTAAGAAATAAATCTTATTTTATTGTTTATAGTGACAAAAGTCAAAATAGTGATTACATGTAGAGAATGGCATATGATTAAGAGGGAAGAAAGGGTCATATAATTCCAAATAAAATACAAAATGATCAGTTAAATTTGATTTCTAAACAACAAGTAATATTTTAGTATAACTAGGCCTTAGGCAATATCCAGAACATTGATTTTTTTACCTGCTGAAAATGGCAACCCCAGTCAAGGGGATGGCTTTCAGAGTAGTACTAGTGCTAGCACTGCGTTCCTTGATGTGCAGCTCATGACCATCAGCTCAGGAACACCCACTATGCATTGTTCTGCATGTGTTAGTCTTCCCAAAATAAGTATTTTAAAAAGCAAAGTACACTCTGTACTATGTTGCTGATTTTAAAATATCTCATCCAAACACTCTTTTTGTCCTTCCCACCCTTAATCACTGCATGTGAGAACTGAGATACTTCTGCAGGCAGTGGGCATCAGTAATCAGAAGCATAGCAGAGCCAAAAGCTGGAGGCTCTGCTTACATTTTCTATTAAAATTACTTTTTCATAGCATGCTTCTTTATTTCTGGAATCTTTTTTCATGCCCTCGTTCTTGGAGCCTTTCTTATTTGGCTGACTTAATCTTACCAAAGAGACTCTTACCCTCCATCAGCCAAGAAATGAAATGCACAAAGCAGCGTTCAAAGTTGAACTGACTGATGCGAGGGGTTAAAAATCAATCTCAGGTGGAAAATCTACAAGTACTGCTACTCTAGGGCCAGCAACTCAGATACAGACACTGCTCAGAATGTGTAGTCAATTGGGTGCACTGAATGCTTTGTAAACTTTGATCAGAGGTTTGCAAACACCTCGATGGGCTACATGTCACTTCCTTTTCATCCGTTTTTCCTGCCTTCTGATAAAGACACTGGCAAACCCAAGTAAAGAGCAGAAACTCCTAGAAACAAAAGCCTGACTAGTTTTCCTCCTGTTACATACACTGCTACTTATTGCCGAGTTCTTTAATGTTCTAGGGGGGTTATGATGTTTGGAGGGTTGTTTGTTTTGTTTTGTGTGTGTTTGTACTTTCATCCTGTACTTTGGGTTTAGGTGCCTGCCTCCATAGTGTGACACTAAACTTTATAGGCAAATGGAAGGCTTCTTCTATTTAATAACAAATTTTATGGGTTTTTTTCACCCAGAGTACTAAAGATAATAATTAGACTCATGGGCTGTAAAGACCAGTTGCCTGAAAGAAAACTAGTATCAGCACGAAGACCAGCTTTGGGCCTCAGTTTTCTCTACTCTAAATGGGAACAAAAAGAGTATCTAATTCAAGTGGCTGTGGGGAACACCCACGGCGATCCTAGCACAGCACGGGACATACATTAAACACTCCCTGGTTATTTTATCATCACCATCGCCATCACCAGCTACTTTGGATGGCCCTGCTACCTGTCCTTAGATGTCATCTAAGGAAAGCATTCAGATGCACTTTAAGAGAAACGAGGGGAGGGAACATGAAGTTTGGATTTCGGTGTACTCAGCACACAGGAAAAAAGGGAAGGAGCTAGCTCTCCGAATGATCTAGGGAGACAAACACTCCTGGATCCTGTTCTGAACCCCAGGATCTGGCCAGGTCCTCGGGCGTCCTGCCTACTCACACTGTGGTTAAAGCTGATGCCAGGCAGAAGCGGCAGAGCCATGCCTGTCAGCGTCCGATGAGGATTGACAATCCGACCAGAGAGAGGTGGACAGGCTATGGCCTCTGCGTTACCTGGAGATCAGAGGAAGCATCACTGAGGAAGGAGGGGCTAAGATAGGCGGGGNTTGGGGCGGGGCTTAGGGCAGAGCCAAGGCCCGGGAGGCGGTGGGGCGAAGCAGAGGCCAGAGGCGGAGGCGGGGCCGAGCCCGGAGGGCCCCTCCTGTCCCTAATCTCCCTGCCCAGCCCATCCATACTAGCAGCCTAATCCAGACCTCACTGGTCTCCCCGCCCACACAGAGAGCTGCTGGGTTTCCACCCACATCGCTTTTGGCTTTCACCCCTTTTTCCTGAAGCACATATTCTCCCATGAGAATTCTTGCCACAAAACTGTATACGATTTTGTTATTAAATTTACTTAAAATGCCCAGAAAAGTACACAAATTCGACGGAGGCCTGTGAGCTCACAGAGCTGTGTTGCATTTATATCAACCTTTATTTTGTAATTAAAACTTTCTAGATAAACCTAAAATCATTCACAACCTACAGGGAAACCCATTCCAGCGGTAACCATGGCCTTCAATCCTTCCTCTCGATCATTTTATATATGAACTAAGGGTGGGAAACGTAAGGGCCAATCAGTAGTGGTCAGGGGGAGGGTCAAAGAGCATAAAATGAGACTCTAACCGGGCATGATGTCTTGCACCTGCAATCCTAGCACTCAGGAGGCAAAGATAAAATGATTACCTGAGTAACCCAAGTCAACCTGGGCAACCCTGGGAGATTATGCCCCAAACAAACAAATAAACAAACTCAAGACTGTTCCATCATGCTCCCAGATGCATAGGATGAAAACCTACAGTTAATTAGTCACATCTCTGCTGGCTGTACACTCTGCTATGTTTATTGCTCCTCCTCCTCCTCCTTCTGTTGAGACGCCCTAACCCCAATTACGGCTTGCCTTATTCTCTCTCTTAGAAGTGGCAGTGGGAACAACTGATCATGTTTGCAGGGCCTTCATTTGTGGATTTCAAAATGTAGTTGCTACACTCTTCCTCAGGAAGCTGCCTTGCCTTCCCCCTTTAGGCCATCAAACTCCTTGGCTAGGTCTAGAGCTCTTGTCGGCCGACTTTTCGTGTTTCTTCTACTGCTTTGCCTGGCCCTTCCTCCGCCCAACTCCGAGAAACCTCTAGCTGTTTTTACCAGGCAGGCTCTGGTGGTGGAAATCACAGCAGCATGCCTTTCTTCCTATGCTTTATTGAGGTAAACCTTTCTTGTTTTCTGGGACTTGATTTAGTGTGAGAGAGAGACACAGGTTTTGCCATTGCTGGGAAATGAATGTTCCATCAGCTCCCTTCCACCCCTCCTCCGTCTGCATTAAGCATAATACTCACTCATTGTGCCTTCCTCCTCCTGCATTGTAATCATGTGTTTACTTGAATTTTCTTTAAATGCCTGAAAATTCTTCAAAGACAGAAATTGTTCTTCAGCCATCTCCATATTTATTTTCTGTGTTTATAGCATTTACATTTTCCTTGCCTCCCACACACGCTATTTGCCATGGGCATGGGATTGAACCACTGAGTAACCCAGCCCCTGCTCTTTTCACCTATGGGTTTTATATTTGAGATCTTTACATGTTGACACGTCCATCAGATGGACTTCATTCATCTTATGTGCATTCCGTGATTAGAACATAAATCAGTTCCCCATCTACTGTCATCTACTGATGACAATGACTGTTTTCAACATTTTACTAATTACCAACAATAAGCAGTGAGTGACCTAAATCTCTTCTTTTCTTTTGTTTGGGGATGTTTTGGTTTGAGACAGTTTCACCATGTAGTTCCGGATGGCCTCCAACTGGTAGTCTTCCTGCTCCTGCCTCCTGAGTGTTGGGGCTATAGGTGTATGTCACCAAGGCCAGCTTCTCCTAAATGCTTTCTAAAAATGCCTCATTTTGTTATTCTTTTTTATTTAAATAACTTATTTTCATTTATATTACATACCAAACAGTTTCCCCCATTTCTCATCTGCCCCCTCCCATCCATTCTTCCTTATCTCCCTTCAGAAAGGGACAGGACTCCCAAGGGCTTACACAAAGCATGACCCATCAAGTTGAGGCAGGACCGAGCTCCTCCCCTTACCTCGAGGAGGGGCCAGGTAGTCCAGCATGGGGGAACAGGTTAACAAAAGCCAGCTAGTGCCAGGGAGAGGTTCTGATCTGAATGTTAAAAGCCTTACAAAGAGACCAAGCTACAAAATTGTCACACACATGCAGAGGGCCTGAATCAGTCCCATTTAGGCTCCATGACTGTTGGTCTAGCGTCCATGAGCTCCCATGAGCTCAGGTTAACTGTCTCTGTCTGTTCCCCTATCATGGCCCCCTGGCTGGCACAATCCCTCCTCCCTTTCTTCCACAAGACTCTTGAAACTCAGCACAGTGCTTGTCTGTGGAAGTCTTCCTCTGCTTCCATCAGTTACTGGATAAAGTATCTCTTTATTGCCTAATTGATGGCAATTAGGATAGTCCCCAATCTGTTTTCAGTAGTTCAGGCACCCTTTCTACCAATTCTAGGAGTCTTAGTTGGGGTCATCCTTGTGGGTTCCTGGGGGTTTCACTGGCACCAGGTTTTTCCCTAAACCCAAAATGGGGCCCCTATCAAGATGTCTCTTTTGTTATTCCTCCATCCTGCCTCCAACCCACCTCCTGCACCCAGCCCACCCAACCCACTCCCTCTTGTTCCTATCCCTCCATCCCTCCCAATCACCACCCCCAGTTTACCCAGGGAAATATTTTTACTTCCTTCTCCCAGGAAAATCCATGCATCACTCTTTGGGCCTTCCTTGTTATGTAGCCTCTCTGGGGCTATGGATTATAAGTCGGTTATCCTATCCTTTACTTCTAATAACCACGTCTGAGTGAGTATGTACCATCTTTCTGTGTCTGGGTTACCTCACTCAGAATGATCTTTTCTAGTTCCTTTCATTTGCCTGCAAATTTCATGAGGTCATCATTTTTACAGCTGAGTAATATTCCATTGCATAAATGTACCACATTTTCCTTATCCATTCTTTGGTTGAGGGGTATCTAGGTTGTTTCCAGGTTCTAGCTATTACAAATAATGCTGCTATGAGCATAACTGAGCCAGTGTCCTTATGGTATGATTGCTAATCCTTTGGGTATATGCCTAAAATTGGTATAGGTGGGTCTTGCGGTAAATTGATTCCCAATTTTCTAAGAAACCACCATACCAATTTCTAAAGTGGTTAAACAAGTTTGACTCCCACTAACAGTGGAGGAGTGTTCCCCTTTCTCCACATCCTCACCAACATAAGTTGTAGTCATTCTGACAGGCGAAAGATGGTATCTCAGAAAAGTGAACTAATTTCAATGTACTAGAAAAGCTTCAACAATAGAAGCTCAGCTTGGTGACATAGGCTTGTGATGCCAGCTACTAGGGAAGCCAAGGCAAGAGGAGCACAAGTTCAAGTGAGTTCAAGGCCAGACTAGGCTATTTATAGAGCCCTTATCTCAAAATAAAAGTAAAAATGCATAAAAACAAGCAAACAAAAACAAAACAAAAAAATACAAAAACCAGACTAGGGATGTAGTTCAATGTGTAGCACTTGCCTAGAAGCACAGGACCACTTATTAGAAAATATTACAACTGATTCCCATTTACATTTCTTCCAAATTCAACTGTTTTGTCTCTTAGTACACTGGTTTTACCATACTGTCTATATTGGAACTTTCCTATTGTAAACCTGTAGACAAAACATGTCTTTGTCCCTGAATACTTCAGCATTATCTCCTAAGAACAATGGTAGTCTTTTAATTAACTGAAGTGTCACAGTCAAAAATCAGAAAATTAGAATAATACCATTATCTTATCTAAAATTCAAATCTTGTTGACTCTCCCAATAATGTCCTTTTGCCCAGAATCTGATCCAACATCACACATGGCTCTTAGTTTTCTCCATCATTATTCTCCTGTAATTTGGAATACTCTTCCATCTTTTTTTCTGACCTGACTTGATATTGAGAAGATAAACCTCATTATCAGGGGGAAAATGTCCTCCAGTTTATGATAACTAATATTTCCTTTGAGTTATGGCTTGGGACAGAAATGCCACAAAGAGAAAGTCTATGTTCTCTTAGTTCAGCAAAGGACCAAACACATGATACTGTAATCTTATCATGGCTATTGATGCTCATTTTGGATAAGATGCACTATACCAACTTCTTGTTCAATAGACAGGAAAACCGATATAGATATGCAAAGAAAGAAATATGATATAAGCTAGGAGTCTCCACTGATAAGTCCTCTTTCAATCAGCACAGTAGAATGCCTGTTTGGTGTCCTCCTTTGTACATGTATATGTGTGTGGTATATGTATTTATGTTCACATGTGTTTGTGGGTGCTTGTACACATGTATGTAGAGGTGAGAGGTTGATGTATGGTTTTTCTCCTGGAACATTCACCACTTTAAATTCTAAGTCAGAATCTCTCACTGAAGAAAGAACTCACCGTTGAGGCTAGTCTAGCTAGCTAACTTGCCCTGGGGATCCCATCTCTACCTTGTGAGGGTTATTGTTGTGAAATGTGAAATAATCTTTTTGTACACTGTGAAGATGTGCCACTCTATTTGGCTTAATAAAAAGCTGGATGGCCACTAGCTAGACAGGATTTCCAGGCACAGAGGACATTTGGAAGGAAATAGGTGGAGATTCCAAGAGAAAGAGGAAGCAGGATGGGTAGTAGAGAGTAAAGGTAACCAAGCCATAGATTAAAAGATATGGGTTGATTTAAGTTATTATAGCTACTGAGAAACAAGCCTAAGCTATCGACCAAGCTTTCATAACTAATAATAAGTCTCCATGTCATTATCGGGCAGCAGATTGTCCAACAAAAACGTCCGATTACAGGTTATGATTGCAGATTTCACAGGTTCAATTCAGGTTTTACATGGGTATTGGAATCCAAACTCTAGTCTTTAACCTTGTGTAGCAAGAACTTCGTCTACTGAGCTATGTCCTCAGCCCCGGTGTTCCCCTTTCTGCATCTCATCCTTTAGAAATCTGATTCGAATGAGCATCAAAGCATTTGCTTATTTGTCCAATACAAAACCACAAAAGCAGTTTTAGGCCATCCAACTGGGTAATGGGTAGCACTGTAGCATAATACCTGCTTAATATACAGGGGGCCTGGAGCTTCTTCCCAGCCCCGGGCATAAAAAGCAAGTAAGTTAGGTCTGTGTGAAAATCAAGTCTACCATGGTCTCCACTCTTTGTCCACAGCACTTTCCTTTGGACTTAAGACTTAGAGTTAAAATACCAAGCTGAAAAGTTTCTTGAGTTTGTTTCCTTCTCTGTGTTTGCAGTACTTATATTATTTATTTGTAAGCCATTTTGGTTCATTCATCTATTGACAGACCACATTATTTATTCTTTGTCTTACGATATATAA
This sequence comes from Ellobius talpinus, assembly GCA_001685095.1. NCBI lineage: Eukaryota > Metazoa > Chordata > Mammalia > Rodentia > Cricetidae > Ellobius > Ellobius talpinus. The sequence continues at coordinate 11,323 of LOJH01067896.1, forward strand.
TTTGTATCTGTCCTATATTGGTCTGGTTAGTTTGGCAAATTATTTTCCTTACTTTCATCAATTTGACTCATTTTCTAAATCATTACTGCTTTTCTGTATCCACACTTATTATTTTCTTTCTTATGGTTTCTTTGGGCACATTTGCCTTTCTGACTTTCAAAATTAACCCAATTCATGCATTTTATTTATATTTAGTTATTAAGTGTTTAGAACTACGTATTTCCTTGCTATCACTAAATGTCTTTGATATCTAATATTTTCATTACCTTTTTGCTTTTTTCCTTTGTTTGTTTTGTTTTGTTTCTAACCCAAGTGTTGTTGATAGATTTTCAATTTCTAGTTGGAAGGAGTGTATGAGGTTTTATATTTGTTTTTATTCTAGTTTGATGGCACTGTGCTAAGAGAGGTGTTTGGAATCTTTTCAAATGGTATAGGACTTACTGATGTTTTCTTTGTGATCTAACGTTTGTGCGGTGGGGAAGAAATGTCTTTAATGGGTTCTAAAGTTCAATGTGTCTAGTTATCATGTTACTCGCTATTTCTGTGTTCTTACTGTGTCTGATACTTAATCTGCTTTGTGCTGAAAGACTTCTACTAGCCTGTGTTTTCATCTGTATCTCCTTGGAACTGTAGCTATTGCTTTAAAAGGATAGTTAGGGAGAGGGATGGGCATCAGTGATACAGCTCTTGCTTAGAATGCATGAGGCCCCAAGTTCTATGCCCAGCAAAATAAGACAATGATGGTTATTTGATGTCAGAGATTATTATCACTATTACATTTACATTGTAGAATGGTTTTCATGGCTGAGCAGTTAAGAACACATACTGCTCTTACACAAAACTCAAGCTTAGTTCCCTGCACCCATAGCCAGTGCCACTGACTAACAACTGCCTGTAACTCCAACTCTATGGGAATTATTTACTCTTTTAAGAGCCAAGATATATGATTATTTCCCATTTTCCAAATAATGTAATAATATGAAACTTCTTTTCTCTTACAGTACAAAGGATGTAACCCAAGACCTTGAACATGCTGGGCAACATTATCCCCCTGAGATGAAGCTTCAGTCCTTAAAACTCCATTTAAAGTGACTACATATGAAACATAGAAAATTGTATATCAATATGTATAGTCATATTTATAAAAGACTTTTATTCTTTTTGGATGTATATGTTCTTTTGAAAAATTAAGATAATGGTATAAACACTGGTACAATAGTATGGCATTATGAGGCTAGTTACCTCATTGTGCTTTCTGGTTGGATTTGAGGCCAATTGCATGGGGAGGGGGATGGATTTCTTGTCTGACACTATAATCCTGGTCAAAATCTCATGAATTGAGAGGTCATAGGGCCTAGAGTAGAACTCTCTGTTGTTCTTTTGCTCAGTTGTTGTCTTACTTTTCTGCAGCTGTTATGGGATACAATGACCAATGCAGCTTATAGAAGAGTTTATTGGGAGTTGCTTATAGTTTCAGCGGTTAAAGTCCATCACCATCATAATAGGGAACATGGCATCAGGCAGTCAGATAAGTGCTGGAACAGTAACTGAAAACTTATATCCTGATCTACAGTAGGAGGTAGAACAAGCTAACTGGAAAAGGCATTGGCTTTGAAACTTCATAGCCCACCCCCAAAGACAAAACCTCCTTCAACAAGGTTAAACCTCCTAATCCTTCCCAAAAAGCTCTACCAACTGGGACCAAGCATTTAAATACATAACCCTATGGGGGGCATTCTCATTCACACCACCACAGTGGCTATGTTATCAAATTGTTTTCTAAAAATGTATTTTTTTACCATAGGTCAGAGAAGCTTCTTTTGCAGTGGGCAACAGTTAATACAGAGAGGTCTAATTAGATAAAATGCTGAGAAAAAGAGGCCGAGAACTCAGCTCTAAATAGGTCATCTGTATCAACCTCTCCACTCCCAAGGCTCAGAGAACACTATGGAAGAGGAGATGGAAATAATGTAAAAGTCTGAGGATGTGGCAAACGCTAGAAAATGCTGTCTTCTGGACATGGCACAG
>LOJH01067898.1:0-10171 GCA_001685095.1 Ellobius talpinus
TATTTCGGGGTATAAGCTAGCCGTGCGGGAGCCGGGCGGGACGAAAGGCAGGCCCGCTCCCCTATCACTACAACATACCATGTGAACACGTCATACACATCAATGTCAATTTCATGATAGTGCCTTAGGTGTCTGATACTATAATACAGTACTGTGTTGGTTTGAAAGAAAACGACCGGCAATAGGATTGGCACAAATGGAAGGTGTGATAAGTGTGGCCTTGTTGGTGGAAGTGTGTCACTGTGGGGGTGGGCTTTGAGGTCTCTTATGCTCAAGCTACACCCAGTGAAACAGATCACTTCCTCTTGCCTTTGCATCTAGATGTAGGACTCTTAGCTAATTCTCCAGCACCATGTCTGCTTATAAGCTGCCATGTCCTGCCATGATGATAATGGACTTAACCTCTGAAAATGTAAGCATGTGCATACACACACACACACACACACTATGTTAAAATTCAAAGACAATATAAAATGACTCTAAAATGTACTGTAGGCATCATTAATAGCCCAATATAATAGAAATGTAAGCTTTCTCTTTTTAAAATTTAGGCAAAATTTGTATTTTAAGCACTTGTCAAATGCTCACTTTGCAAGAAGCCCATACGACAGGATGGAAATGCAATGATTAAAAAACCTTAAGCCAATGGTTCTCAACTTTTCTAACATGATCCTTTAATACAGTTGCTCACATTGTGGTGCCCCCCATCATAAAATTACTTTCATTGCTACTTTATAACTGCAATTTTGCTACTGTTAGGAACTGTAATGTAAATTTCTACATTTTCCAATGGTCTCAGGAGACTCATGTGAAAGGGCCATTTACAATGAGTCTGGTTTGAGGCCTCTGGCTTCTGCTACACCCTTGATACTGGGCCCTCACTGCGACTCCACTTGGATATCCTATTGTTGCCTTGTGTCATGGAGATCCCTTCACAAGGTCTAGCAGTCCATAGATGAGGTGGGTGTTGGGGTGGGCTACCTTGTAGTCCTGGTTCTGCGCCTGGGTGGCCACCTGATTGGTCAGCCTGCCAGCTGTCCTTTATTGTCACCACCTAGGCAATCTCTCCAGCACTACCTAGCTCACCTACTGTGGCAGACAACAAGGAGCAGGGCTAGTGCTCATGTTTTCACACCCTCAGGTCAAGCTCACCTGCACTCACACTGCCAGGGCCAGGTGAGGTGCAGAGCCTGCCCTCCCAAGTGCTGTTGCTGGTGGGGGGCAGTGCCAATTCTCTCATTGTCATGACCTCAGGGCCAGGTCACCCCTCTTCCGTAGGCAGCAAGGGGTGAAGCCCTTCTTTTCTTAAGTCAACTCTGTCAAGTATTTTGTCACAGCCACAAGTAAAACAGTAAAGCAGCCACCGCTTTTGATAGCACCTCCGCTCCTTTCACGTCTCCTTCACTTCCAGCAACATTCGCAATGAAGTCTTTCTTCCAGTCTTTATGTCAGTCTCGCCTGTCAGTGAAACAGGTCTGTGCAACCAACATAGCTTTCTTTCTCATGCTCTGTGTTCTAAAATATCTTAGAAAACATAGTAGGGGTGAAGTGGCTGTCATCATATGCATTCTTATTAAGGGAATAAGTTGGGCTACTTGGTAAAGGCCTTTACTTGACACTGGAGATGGGTTCTGCCATCTAAGACCCAGAGAGGTTGAACCAATGGCCAAGGCCAAGGAGCTGTTGAGTAACAGAACCGTATTTGGATTTACATTTTTCATCCTGATGCCTATGCAAGAGTGGTGGCAGTGTTGCGGGAGCTGTTGGGGGAGGCTGAGAAGACAGGATGGGATCTCAGAACAGGGGCAAAAAGGATTAGGGATGTGGAAAGAGGGAGAGTGGAAATAAGTAGAGGAGAAAAGAAAGGGAGAGAGCTGCCAACCTCCAATCAAAGCTCAAACAGCCCATCCTAATCCAAACCAGGCCAGTCCTTTGATTGGCCCATCCGGCTGAGTTCTCCAAGCTGTAGTTCCTGTAGTGTGCCCAGCTGGCAGGATAAAAACCATTTGAAAAATATCCGGAAATTGCCACTCACCAGGGAGCATCTGTGAAAAACACTGGCCGCAAATGAGCTGGCAGAGGTTTAGTGATTGTCGCTTGCCCTGCCTGGTGTCAGAAGGGGTTCCGGAGCTGTTTCCCAGATGGGCAGCTCAGCGGCTGGAGTTTGGTGGATATTTTTGCAGAATGCTTCTGCAGTGCAAGAAGTGTGTTCTGGAGAAGCTGTGTCCTACTTAGACGTATACTTTTAAAAATATTTCATTTATGTATTTGTGCATGTGTGTATGCGTTTGTGCATGTATGTATGTGTGTGTTCATGCATGTATGTGTATATAGATGCAGACCAGAAGAGGGCACTGGATCCCCTGCAGAGGACATTACAGATATGTATGAGACATCCTGCTTGTTACATGCATGCTAAAATCTGAAGTCCAGTCCTCATGATTGTGCAACAAGAGCTCTTAAGTATGGAGCCATCTCTCCAGCTAATGCGGTCATCATTTTCAACGGGCTCATCAACAGTACTATAGTGATGCACCACAATTCTTTTTTTAAGATAAGGAACTTTTCATAGTAATTTCTCATCTTATAAATCTGGATTCTGGCTGTAGGATCACCCAGAGTTGTGAGAACAAAGAACCTCCAGTACTCTGAGAAGTAATTTGTGCCTTTAGACAAGGCTTAGAAGAGTAAACAAGAGAATCTCTTCTCAGTGGTGGAGTGGTTGGGGGTGGGGGATCACTGAAACTGACTTGCCGTGCGGACATCTGCCCTTAGTCTAACACTTACACCATGACACTTTAAGAACACAAGCTGGGCAAATCTAACCCAACATTTTATCTCGTCCTCTCTTATCCTAGGCCCTCATCGTTCAACCCTTTTTACTGTCTTTTCCCAGTAATGTCTCTCACCTAAGGCCAGTGATGTTGACAGGAAGATAACATGTAAATCTTTTGGTTTGTCTCAGAGTTCAGTCTGAGCTCTTCCAGGAGGGAGTCTGTCACTGACCTCTCCTCACAGGCTGCTACTCTCTCTGACTTTTTTGCTTACTGGGAAGAGGATGGAACAGTTCACCACAAAAGAAGCCTGCTTAACTTCCTTCGAATAGTTAAGGATAAAATATGTTCTTGCTGTCTAGATGAAATGCATAAAGTGTTCATGAACCTCTGTTCTCTTCATGGCCTCTCTGATTGATGGCTTTTGTCTACTTCAGACAGATGCAAAACCACAGAGGCAGAGAGGAAGAAATGAGAGCAACAGAGAGGGCCTCACCTGGAAGGTAAGATCCAAGTGGAGAGAAGCCAAAAATGCCCTGTTGGGACTCACACCGGTGCTCAGGGCAGAAAGCCCAAGGAACCTGTCAAGATTTCCTCTAAGCCCCATCTTGTCATTCTTTTCCGTGCTGTCCAACTCTCCACTGTAGTGATACATCATTTGTATTTTTAATAAATAAATCTTGCCTGAAGATCAGGGAGTGAAACAGCCCCGCTGGCCAGCCAGTGTGGTGTGGTGGCACACACCTTTAATCTCAGTAGCCACACTACTTTGCCATAGAAACTGGGCTATAGTGGGGCACACCTTTAATCCCAGCCCTAGAGAAGAATATAAGACAGGAGGAAACAGGTCACAGACAGAGTCTCATTCTGAGATTCCTGGAGGCAGGTAAGAGCCAGTGGCTGGCTGTTTTGCTTTTCTGACCTTCAGGTTGAACCCCAGTTTCTGTCTCTGGGTTTTTATTAATTGTGCTACACTCCACTGAGTGGAGCGGTGTTAGGGGAAAGGGCAATAGGAGAGTGGCTCGCACGGGGCTTAGTGAGAACAACGGGATCTCTCTCAATTTCTTCAAATGAGTAGAAATGGAATTTCTTTCTATTACCTTGCTCTTGCGAACACAGCTCCAAAATAGACTCAGGTGAAAACAGCTCCAAAATAGAATCAGACGAGTGCTAAGATCCTACTTCCCATATGACCCATAGGATCTTCCAAATCAAACAAGATCTATGTGCTGAAAGACTAAAGGGCTGATCATCTTCGTTTATAAGTATCCATTAGGTGGCGCTACACAGGAGGAATTCCTAGCACCTTCAAAGGAGTCTGGTGTAGGCTCCTGGGACATTGCCCAAGCCAGCCCTGCCAACCTTGGGATTCCATCCTTTTCTTTTAATCATGGTTTTATATGTGACTGATGAAAAGCCCCTGTGGCTTAACATCCTTTTGATTTTCTCATGTTGCATAGATATAATTTCACCCTCTTACAAAATGTTTCTCACTTATGTGGACAGGCCCCCAGCTGCGGTGTACAAATGTGGATCTTATAGAAGGACCTCTGCTAAGTCTCCTGGGCATGGTGGTTTTGTTGAGAGCTCAAGCTTATACCAGAAAAACAGAAGAGGGAGGGTCATGGAAAAGCAAGGATTCTAAGATTTTAAAGTAGAGGTGGTATTTTACGTCTGTCATCTCAGTACTCAGCAAGTGGATAAAGAGAATGTCATACAAGGATATAAGTTCAGGGTCAGCAAATCAGATGCTTTTGGGGACACACACACATGCAGACACACTCACACACACATGCAAATACACATGCATGCACACACACACACACACACACACACGGATTCTAGGCCTTACCCAAGTGATCTAATCTACAGTCGGATCTCAAAACTCTATATTTTAGCTTCAAATTCCAGTGATTCTGTTGGAAGTATTCCCTGAATGTTCTTTGAGAGAATTGGATAAATGTGCTTTTAGGGCTGAACCCTTGGTATTGTAGAACTCTTCTATAGAACCCTGTGAATAAGCAACCTCCTAGAGGCCTGTGATCTGTGGTTACTAGCACACATAAATAATCACAAGAAATAGGCAAGGGCCATACAGTTGTACCAGCATGTTTCTGTGCAAGAAGCAATACCAGGAAGGCATTCCATTTCTTTACTGACTCAGAGACTTCTGGCTAGATGGTGCAGACTTCACAGCAAAGAGTCCTTGGTGTAAGATGCAGATCTGTGTCCTTTGTATCCTGTGAGCATGAAGCACCACTTGGTGAAGAGGAGGCAGGCAGACACCGTCTTCAAAGGCTAATTTTGTGGAGGGATCCATGCGGCAGTAGGCCTTTAGGAATCTGAGTAGAAGCTGCAGGGAGCTGCAGTTTAGTGCAAGGCAAAGACATCAACAAGGCTGCTGGAAATGAAGAGGGACCCATTGTTTGGTTTTGAGTGCTAACCATGTGAGAATGGGGGTGGCAGGGTTAAAGGGACTGTGTTAATTACCTGCTAATTTGTGGCTCTCACACTAAATGACATAACACAGGGTAGTGGAGTCTTGAAGGGCTTGTAATCAAGCCTAGCTGCAAATACTAGATTCCTCACTTTCCGTGTGTCTCTGGGGGTGTATTTCACCCTTTGTAGGTTAATGAGATGATCAAGCAGACAGCTCATGCCAAGCACCTGGCACTATATAGTGTTTGAAGTGAAATCTGATGGGTTTATCTTCAAAAGTGCCTCCAGCCAGCTTAGGTTCAGCTACAAATGAACAGAAAATACTAGATTCTGCTAATGCCTATTGGTCTAGCCATTCACTCCCCTGAAATCAGCGAAGATATCCACCCACCCAAACTCGAAGTTTAGAATAGAATATTCCTCACAGCCAAACTTGTCTGAAAGGTCATCCGTTGACCGAGTTTTCAAATAAACAGGGTGTAAAATACAGACAAGATTCATATCTATGTTTCTTGTTGTTGAGAAAAAAAGACAAGTGTAATGGACAGAAAGATAAGACGGTGCGCAAGGTGTACCCTCCTGATTACTAAACAAAGGGAAGAAGGGCCATGCTACATTTGATAGAAATTGCTCTCAGCCTATGGCTGGTGACTGACTTAGCAAGGTGAGAGTATAAACAGACTGCTGCTCCCTGTCTCCCTTGTTCTCATGATGAAATAAAAGTGTGCTTTCTATGACATAAGGAGCATTGTTTCTCAGAATAGGAGCTTGTGTATTTTTCTATTCCCTCTTTGATCTGTGTTTAGTGCCGTTTTTAGGCTTCAGGAAGAGAAGGAAGAATAAGACCTGTGTCTCCTCAGACGATAATAGGTGGAGACAACCAGACAGCCCAGAGGCGGGAGTCTACACAGAGATGACCGGGGAGCGAGGGCTGGCGCTCACAGCTGTCCCTGGGAGATGATGCTTTCTATGAATTTGACCTCTAGATGCTGTTATTTGAGTTCTTGTGGACTGTGTTGTACCCTTTTCCAACTCAGAATAGCTGTTCATCCGTTGTAAACGTTTGCTCTTTTGACTCTTTTCGAGGGGCCCGCCACCTGGCTTCCAAATAAATCACACACAGAGGCTTATTCTTCGTTATGAATGCCTGGCCGTAGCTCGGCTTGTTTCTTGCCAGCCTTTCTTAAGTTTAAGCATCCTTTTTGTCTCTGTACTTTTATCCTTCTCTCTTTCTGCATACCTTTCTTTACTTCTTTCTCTGTGACTGGCTGGATAGCTGGGTGACTGGCTCCTCACGTCCTCTCCTTGTTTTTTTGCTCCTCCTTCTCATCCTCATTTCTCCTTGTATTTATCCTCTCTGCCTGCCATTCCCACCTATCCTTGCTTTCGTCTCACTATTGGCGGTTCATCTCTTTATCAGGACCATCAGGTGTTTTAGACAGGCACAGTAACAGTTTCAGAGTTAAACAAAGGCAGTGTAAACAAAAGTCACACACACCTGACAGTAATATTCCCCAGCATTCATCACTGCAAAATGTTAAGGGTTTAGGAGAAATTAGGCTACAGGTCTATTCCCTTTAGTCCGGTTTTTCTTTGAACCCATTAGCCCATCAGTCATTTGGGCATCTTTTGATCCTCGAGTCAGAGGCAGGGGATAGTACCTCGTGCTGTAGAGTTAACAATTAAAGTTCTTGCCCACAGTAGAAACAGGCAGAGGTTGGTACATATGGTGATTCATAGCACTTTCTTATTCGTTCTAACCAAGAATGTCTTCTCATTCTTCCACATTATTATGGTGTCTGTCTTGGGCAATAAAGCTTACTTTGACCTGTATGACATTCCCTTATCTAGTGATTCCAATCATATAATAGACCTTCTCTTTCATGCTTCATTTTGAAAACTTTGTTCTTAGAATTGTACAATGGTGATTCGCAAACTGTAAAATTTAAACTCAAATATATATTATTTATATATATGCCTAACTATTATTAACTAATTTCTCAAGGCAAGATATATGCTACTGGTAAAATAAGCATTAATAAGAATGCTTTTAAAAATTTTATATTAAATTGTCTTGATAGTTGCAATTTGGGGGCACACTTCATTGCCACATGGTGTGGCAAGTGTTTCTTTGCATTATCTTTGAAAGAGATACCTCATGAGTAAATGAGTCTCTGCCCGTGTATTTTTGTATGCTTATAAGATTGCATTATTGCAAACAGTATCTTCACCCCACAGTCTTACATGGAACTCGATTCTGTGAGAGCTAGTTTACTTAAAACTAGGTACTTGTAGGCCATTTCTGACATCATTCAACAGAGTGACTGCTTCGGGCACCCAAAGTGGAGGGAAGGTGACTGTCAACCTTACTGCTCTGTGAACTTAGTACAAGTCACACACCCCACCTGACCTGTGAACCTGGCTGCCTGACATGCAAGCATAATGAATTCATCTGTAGAATATTGGTAGAGCCCAATTTTTTTCCCTGAAAATTAGAATTAACACAAAGAGACTGAATGACCCCATCCGTCCTTGCAGGGTGTGTTACACACTTTCAGCCAGCACTTCCGTCATTATTATTAGAATAGCTTCACCCCTACACCGAGGTGGGCAGTAGCCCCTTTTCCTTGATCACAAGCACCATGGGGCTCAGGCAGGGAGTTCTCTACTCCCGAGGCTCCTTCTCTAGCAGAATTTCAGCAAAGAACAGGAAACGTGCTGCACTAAAGTCTCATTCACTTTTCATTGCAAAAGTTCAGAAATGTCTACTTGGTATAATCATTAAAGGCAAATTTCACAGCTTAGAAAATAGTTTTAGAGATCTGAATGCATGCTGTTGGGGGACGTGGAAGAGGGGAGTAAAGGAGGATGGAGATACTTGCTCAACTCACTTTCAGGAGAAGAAAAAGAAGAGCTTTGTCCATCAGTGAATGACATGAACCAAATACTTCTTTTATTAAAATAATTGAGATAGTCTTGCCATTTAGTCTATATATAAGAACTAAAAACCTATATTTCCACCAAAGAATGCTATTCTATGTATTATTTGATCCCTTTCTATCTTTTCTAGAACAAACATTTTAATCTCTGTACTGTGAACTTTTTTACTGTCTGGTTGAAAATCATGAACATCTTTTCAGATAACCTTTAAAAGCATAAATAATATACATTGAATTTTAAAGGAAATCCATAATATTGAAATATTCAAAAAAAGCTATACAAGATATAGTAATAGATTTGTTTATTTACTAAGTAAGATGTGGTGGCAATTCTCTGAGAATTCCAAAGCACTGACAAATATAAACAAGTATAAATGTGATATTTGATAGCCATAATGTAATTTAATATCCCTAACCCCTACTGTTGGCATCATCAGTGCTGCAATGACTTGTTGACTATATTTATAACAAAAGAAAATACTGGAAATTTCATAACATCCTATGGGAATAAGGTTACAAACTTTTTCCATACAATGTCATTTATCTATGAATATTACTCAGGCCAGGAACCTTCTAGAATGTGGTTACCAGAACCTTCCATACTGTTTCTAACAGACATCTAACTTCCTCAGTACTGAGCCAAGGAGCATTGGGGGAATATAATAGTTATATACTTTCCCTAAGGTGCCAGGCTTGTGTTACTGAAGAATCAAATTCTCTTGATTAAATCAAAGTTAAGTATTTTGCCTCTGCTTCAAGAAGTCTGAGTCACAAGCTGGGCAGTGGTGGTGCACGTCTTTAATCCCAGCCCTTGGAAGGTGGAGGCAGGTGGATATCTGAGTTTGAAGTCAGCCTGGTCTACGAGAGCTAGTTCTAGTAAAGGCACCAAAGCTACACAGGGAAACCCTGTCTTGCTAAACAAACAAATAAACACAAACAAAACAAGAAGTCGGAGTCACTGAAAATTAGGTAGAATTGCCTCCAAAGAGAAACAAGTGGTTCAAGGAAACAGATCTACAGGAGGTTAAGAAGCGGCAGCTCAAATGAAATGTTATGGCCAAGAGTCATCAGAAGACATTAACTAGTGCTCCAGTCTCTCAGTCTCAAACAGGATTTATGTCATCCACACAGGGCAGACACCAAGAAATCTCTGAAAATACATCACAGATAACATGTGTGGGAGAGTGGAGGAGAATTTATCTCCTCACGTGAAGGACAGTATGATGGACCAGAAGAGATGCTGAAAATACAGGTTGTAAGTAAAGGCTTTTGATGCAAAGCAGGGGTTTGACTATGGTTCTTTTGTCTGAGTAGTATCCTTATAAGTCCTCAAGCTTTCCTGGAAATCAAAGAATTCGTTGGAAAGCCTATGCATTGTAAATGTTTCCTTTGGATGTCACTGGTCTTATATGGACTGCATGAGAAACTAACATGTCTGAGACAATACTTAATTTTTCAATGGATTTCCTTTTATCTAAGAAAATATTGATTCTATCTACAGTGAGTTACTTCCCTTTCCCTTTGCTTTTCGGATTGTAACCTCGTATTGACCTTCATTTGAAAGTGGTGTTTGTAATAATCTTCACTGTTGTTCCTAATGGTCCCCCTCCACACACACTTAGGCTGAATAGCAAATGTAGCCATTAATAATAGCTTACTTTTGCTAATGGAGTAAATCAGAAAGTGACATGTGTCAAATCCAAGGAGATATATTAACTGTTGGTTGATTTCTCCATCCTTTTCCCCTTCTTTGTCTTAAAAATAAAACATCTCAGATTAGAGTTGTTCTTTATTGATTGAATTTGGAAGTGGGGCCTATTTTAGATATTTCTCTTATTGACTAAAATAATACCCAGATAACAATTTTTGATAAGATGTGAAACTAAAAGTACTTATCTTAAGAAAAGATGTGGGGATGGAGAGATGGCTCAGTGGCTAAGAGCCCTGACTGCTCTTTCAAAGGACCACAATGGTTCAAATCCAGTGCCCACATAGTGGCTCACAGATGTCTATAATTCC
>LOJH01067899.1:0-10171 GCA_001685095.1 Ellobius talpinus
CATAGAACCTTCAGCTGGCGATGGATGGAGATAGAGACAGAGTCCCACATTGGAACAAAACCCTTATAATTCTGCCTTAGGAAGTCTTACAGCCAGTGGTTTCCTGCCCAGGGGTGTGGCCTCTTGCAGTAAGACTTCCTACAGCAGAAAACATTGTTTTTTCTTTCTAAGACAGACCCAACATTGTTATAATGTATAGAAGAATCCCACTTAGGAAAGTGCTTCTGAAGCCTCCTCCATACTCAGAGGCTAATGCCCTTGCCCTTGTCTCATCTTTAAGAGATAAACTGAAAGTAACAGAAGAATGAAGTTGCAACAAGTGTTTCAAAAGTAACAGTTGAGTGTTTTCAGATGAATAACAATGTTTTTCCCCACAGAAGAGCAAACAAGCTGTGTAGAGAAATACGGATGTATTTCCTAATATAGTTAAAGAGCTGTGGCTTTTGTTTGATGGATCCAAATAATAGACTAAATTATTTTATTTGAACAAATAATTGAACCAATTTACAACTTCATTATAAAGTTCATAATTCATATCACCAAGAAGCTTCTAAGATTCATACAATCAATATCAGAGGGATCAGAATGCAGTTCAAGCACATAGATTAAGAGATTTCAGCTCTACTTGGCTTACGAGTTAACAAACCAAAGATTTTGATTGTTTACTCTTTCATGGTTGGTGTGTCATTTCAAGCTTCTTAAATGGAATCAAATGAAAAATAATTGTGTAACACAAATAACAAGGTTTTGAGGTCCTTAATATTAATTTCAATTGTTGCAACTATTGTTGAAAATTATTCCAACATCAAGAGAAATGGGAATGGATGGCTTCTGTGGAGTAACCTCTCCATACACTGTGAATATATAGTACTCTCATTGGTTAATAAAGAAGCTGATTGGCCTTTAGCAAGGTAGGATAAAGTTAGGCAAGATAATCCAACTGAGGATACTGGATGAAGAAGGGCAGAGTCAGGAGAGATGCTAGTCAGCCACTGAGGAAGCAGGGCATGTAGAAAATAAGGTAACAAGCCATGAGCCATAGATAAGAAATATAGGTTAATTTAAGTGTAAGAGTTACCAATAACAAGTCTGAACTATGGGTCGAGAATTTATAAGTAATATTAAGCCTCTGAGTTGGATATTTGAGAGCAGGCAGTTGGGACAAGAACACTCCACCTACATATGGCTTTTTCTTCATTCTTGTAAATACAAGACCCCAACTGAGGTTGGATAGGCTGCTGTTGCAGAAGTTGCAAGCAGTTATAATAGACATATAACCAAATACCACAATATATAACTTTCAAAGTCCTTCAACATATCAGTCCCATTTACAATGTCTCCACTGTGTGGTATAAAAGAAATATTCAGCAAGGATCTCTTTTGACACTATGAATTTATTTTTGTAGCAATCAAACTAGTATAAAGGCAACCTCTACCCGCATGCCAGTCTCCTAAATTCCTATTGTCCTAATATGTTTTTTATTGTCACCTTAGTACAACCAAGAGTAACCTGGTTAGAAAGTCTCCAGTGAGGGATTGCCTAGATCTTATTGGCCTGCAGCCACGTGTGTAAGGTATTGCCTTGATTGTTGATTGATGTGGAAAGGCCCAGCCCACTGCATATGGCACCACTTCAGGCAGGTCATCCTAGGTAATATACAAAACCTGGCAAAGGATAAACCAAAGAAAGCAAGCATTCCTCCATGATTTCTTCTTCTTCAATTTCCCATCCTGACTTCTCTTAACAATGGATTGTAAGCTGTAAGATGAACTAAACCATTTATTTCCCAAGTTTCTTTTGGTCAGTGTTTTATCCCAGCAATGGAATATCAAGCTAGGATACCTGTTCTAATATGTGAGTTACTAATTAGAATCATCACAGATAGATAAACAAGTGTTATATAGCTTTTTCTGCTGAGATTAATACCTTACAGGGAAACGTCATAAGACAGGATGTTTACAGGGAGGTGAAACAACAGGATGTTCTAAGGGAGTGAAATACTTAACAGAGTTCATTAAAACAGAAACTAAACAACTCAGAATAGCTTCAGGAAGTCCCTGAAACTTACCAGATTAGGATTATACCTCTCCAAGAGTACATAAAGAGCAAAGAGGGCTGAGAGTCACTCTAGACAAGATCAGCCACCTGGAAGAAGCAGAGATCACCCTGTCTAGAAGAAACAAAACAGCTAGCTTAGTTTCCTAGAATAAGCCCAGACCAACAAAGCCACTTGGAAAAAACATTCTCCAACCTGCTGTGCTGGCTGTAGGGTACGGAATTTATTCTAGGTTTACAGCTTTGCTGAGTTGTCACTCATGTTGGGGTCTCCTTTGATAATACAGCTGTCTTAGAGTAATTTATGCCCCTGTAAATGTCCCTAATAAAACTCATTGGTTCACCAAGTTGGACCTTGGCGGTATTCATACTTTTACTGTTGTTAGTTCCCTGTCTGGGGTGAGCAGACATCTGTTCATGTCTACCCAGGAAAAGTCTGCCACATAAGAAGGGTATGTCAAACATGTAATTATAGAAAAGAAATGGGCCACAAAACCAGAAATGTCATATTGAAGAGATAAATTTTGTCATCTTTCAGGCTGGTTTTTCTTTGTTTTCCAGAGGTAAGGTATCTCCAAAGCCCAACCCCTGTATGACCTGCCCCCATCTTATGAACAAATTAGCAGTACCTATTCAGTTCAAATCTCAGTTCTGCCATGTAAGCTCTGGGAAAATTAGTTTTGTTCTCTATAAAATGGGGAGAATTATAGAACCTACCTCCTACAGTTTCACTGACAGATAAGTATGCTCATAAAGGACTTATGACAGAGAGGTCATATGCCCTACTGCCATTTTTCTAAATCAGTATAATTTCTAACTGTCTTTTCTTATCCCTCTACCCACAGATAAGTACAGTTCTCACTCCTCACTAAAGAAGCTTCTTTTTGCAGTAGATGGAGACTATTACAGAGATGCACAGCTGGTCAAAACGCTAAGAATTACTGACTGTGGAGTGCCCACTTCCAACAGATGTGTCTAAAATTCAACCCCTATAGGCAAAGCTCAGGGAACATCACAGAAGAGGCAATGGAAAGACTGTAAGAATCAGAAGACCAAGACACCTTCTATGCAATAATGTTGTCTAGACATAACAGGGAAGATGCACCCATAAAATTGCAAGAATATGGTTTCCTAAACAAGGTTCACACAATGACAAAAGTTGTGAGCATGACAGTGTAGGTAGGGGAAATTTTACAAAACACAGCCTTAGACGAAGAGCCACAAGCAATCAATGGTGACTAAGAAAAGGAGCATTTTCTCTAGAGACAAGATTTCTACATTTTTTTCCAGTCCACTTGGTCAGAACTACATAATGTACACATGAACACTAAATGAACTCATACAGTTTTGTGTGAATGTATATGTGTGTATGTTGTTATATAACTAATAAAGAAGAAGTCATTGATCTCAAAGGGAGTGTTATGAATATGAAAAGAATTGGAGGAGTGGGGAATGGAAATGGGGCAAATACAGTACTAGGTACAAAATTCTCAAAAAAACAAAAATTTAAATAAATGTTTAAAGCAAAAAGACATCAATTATACATACCAACAAACAGAATAAGCAGAATTATTGGGCAATGAAAGCAAACAAAGAACTTAAAATAGTGTCTAGATCATAGAACTTTAGTGTTTGGTACAGGGTAATTTGTTTTTTGAGATTAAAAGATAGAATAGATAGTTGTCAAAATAAACCATGCATAAAGTTAAGAGAAAACTGGCACCATTTTCTAACCTTTCTTTGGGCTTCCAATTCTTTAAAAGGTGCTTCTTGAATTCAATTATGCCTCTACCACTTACTTTCTGTGTAACATCATTAAGTTACTTTACCTCTCTATGTCTGTATTTCCACTTACAAAGTATAAAATAGCAGTATTTTCATGATGAAGTCATTGTAAAATTAGGTAAGTTGTCCCTATGAACATTTTGAAATATTATGTGGTACCCCATAAACATGTGTATGCAAAGAGATGGGAAGGCATACATTTTCTACTCTGGACTTCAGAGATCCAATTTAAGAAGTAAAAGAATATTCTAGACTGAATTTTAAAATAGGGCCTTCTTGAAAGACTGAACTTGAATACAGCCTGAATGTGCTTTTTCTACAGGCTTTTATTGTCCAATCTACCCTTGAATGTACTGCCTCCTTCAGAGTGATATGTACATCAGACCTTATATAGCTGACATATCTTCCCATATAGCCCTTGTTGAACATTTTCCCCTTCACAACTCTCTTAATTGGGGCCCAAATAAAATTCCACCTTCTAAACTGGAGCCATGATGCTTTTTTCTCTAGCTTATGTTTGGTTTCTTTGCCTCTCTACTCTGGAAGTATCAGTGTTTACACACAATCCAAAAATCACTCTGTCATTCTCCTCTCTACTGATGCAAATCCTTAGATCTCTATTTACACATTTCTCTCATCTAGCGAGCTTGATTCTAAGCTCATTGAGAGGAAATTTCATTTATTATTATACTTCCAACATACCTAGTAGCATGGAGCTTGTCAGGAAATAAAATATGAATATCTATTTGACAAAAGTCAATTTCCAACTTAATCCACAATTTCTTGAAAATAAAACAAATTTGAATTATGAAGGTACTGTACAGAAAACATTAATTGCATTTTTCATCAATGACAAGGTGATGTCTACATATTCTAGAACCCAGGATTAGCTTTTTAAAGAACTTTCCTTCATCACTCATGTTATGTGACAAAACTTTTCTTGGGAAGATGTATAAGTTAGAACTACTGACCCCCAATAGGGAACCCATGACAGACCAAAGTACAGATACTACCAAAGTCCACCTTAGTGAATCAATGAGTTTTATTGGGGTTACTTACAGGAATATGGGTGAGGAGTTAATTACAAGAGCAGAAATGACTCAAAGACACAGCTATATCCACAAAGCCCAGCCTAGCCTGGGTGACACCTCATAAAACTGAACCTGGAGCACACTGAACAGCCTATGGGCAGATCAATAAGTTGGAGGGTATCTCAGTTAGTCTAAACATCCAGGAAGCTTGGTTGGTTTCTGCTTCTTTCAGGCAGCTTGTCTAGTGCCAGAATCTTCTTTGTAGCTTGGTTTGTTTGAGAATCTTCTTTGTAGAGTGGTTTGTCTCAGTCTATTTGGAGACTCTGTTCTTGTTTACTCTTGCTGGTGAATCTGGTCAGTTTCTGGGACTTCCTGAAGCTATTTTGAGTTGTTTTCCTTCCTGCTTAAGGAGCTTCTCTGAAGAATGGAATGTTTTAATCTCAGAGGAGATTGTTACAAAGCACTCATTCATTCAATAAACTCTAGTAGAGGTAAAAGTACCATAGCATGCTGTGGAAGCACAGAGAAAAGGACTGTGGAAAGCACCAAGAGGTTTTCTCAGAAAAAAATGCATAGCTCCATTCCACAGCCACTGTGGTAGAATTTCAGAAAGTAGCTTCATACGGGGCAGCAATGCTATCATTACCTAAGTAAGTAATACAAATATAATTGAATTAGAAGATATCACATGAGTATAGAATTCTTAGAGAAAGCAAGTCAGAGACAGGATCTTATTGCTTACATGGGATTTACCAGGGCTTAAAATATATATTCTTTTAAGGATTCAAGCACAGAAGAATAAAACAAAAAATAATAGTGATGTATTGAATATCTACTTAGTGACACGTATCTTACGTACATTATTTCATTTAGATATCAGATGAATCAATAATATTACATCAATATTTCTTCATCCTCTGTGGGAATAGTAGGAAAAACAAGGAGAAGTGATTTACAGATTGCAAAGAACAGTTTGAGTTAAGTTTCAGAGTTCTTTCTATGAATAGTCATAGCAAGCATCTATATAGAGATTATTAGGTAGTAAGCATGTTTCCTATAGTGTTATATTTGTAATTATATTTAATACTCTCAATACCTACAATGATTAGTTAGGTGCTAATAATCGTGATTTATTTTACAGATACAAAGAAACTAATTTGACCTATATAAGACAGCAAAGAAAATAATGGCGATAGAATTCAAATACAAGTTATTCATCTTTTTTAAATCATCTCAAATGTGCTGTTTCCACCATCTTAAGCCCAGTTAGGTAGAAGTAGACATTTGCCATTCTACTCCCAGCAGCCCATTATCATAAACCTTCCTTACGAAGGTGACTGGATAGCAAAAGAGGAATAAAGACAATGAAATGAGATATGGAGTCAGAAGAGAAAATCAATATTTCATACTAGCTGCTTTTCAAAACTCTGTGTTATTCTGAGGTCAGAAGGATGCATCTGTGTCAGACTACAGAACATAGAACTCACAAATTCATGTCCATAAACCTAGCAAGAGCATCATCAATCATTTTGGGAATTAACCCTGAGCCTAACCTTCCTATTCCATTCCAGAGAAACATATATTGGTGTTAGAGCTTTAGATTTGATCTTCAACTGTCCTACTTACTACCCACAATGTGTGCCATGGCAAAGAGTTAGCAGAAAGGGTTAACTAATGCTGAGGCATCCCATTTATGATTTTATTAAATAGTTTCTCGTAACACTATCCTTGTTATCTTCTAGGATATAGTTGTGATTTTCAGAAGTCCAGATCCAACTACGGCAACACATAGACATAACTGTAGAAAGATTTTTCATCTGTGTGTTAGCACATGACTAGTGGTTTTCCCTCTCCTCCTGAATGTCTTGTTCCCTCTGTGTCTGACTGGTAACTTCACTGTTTTTCTTACTAGAGTTCTGTCAGTCCAGAAGTCCCACCTATGTCTCCTGCTTAGCTATTGGTCATTTAGCTATTAATTAAACCAATCATAGTGATGCATTTTCACACAGTGTCAAGGAATATTCCACAACAGATAACTGCACAAAAGCAGGCCTCTACTAACTCCACTGTAAGAATGAGAGAAGACTGGCAGGTTGATAGCTATTCCCTATCCCTAACTTTGCTGGAATGGTGATGTTTAAGCCTCCTCTCCATGTAGTGGGAACAGAAGATGAATAGAAATGGGCAGCTGAATCTTATAGAACAATCTCAGATTGGGAAACCAGAAGCATCACTAGGCTAACCATAAAGAGTAAAAGACTCCTGGGTTGAGAATTTTGAATCTGCCTAAATTCCAATTTCCTCTTCATTAGGGCAGGGTGGAACATAGAGGGAGGTAAGACATGTTCTGTTTCTGGACTGCAGGGATTCAATTTAAGAAGAAGAAAACATTCTAGACTGAAACAAGTTATATAATAATTCTCATTCCTTCCAGCAACAGACCTATTGATTTGTCCTAACATGGGTTGTTGAAATCTTTATCTCCCCTTAAGCTACCCTTTTACTATACAAATTACCTTTCATTTCTGTTGTACTGCTTTAAAAACAAAACAAAATAGATGACTTTGTCATTAACACTTTCAATGTTACCTTGGCAAATGTGTTTCAGTAATGTTTATTAGTTGTTTTTAATGGATAGACCATTAGAGCACGCAAGAACCTTTATTATGGCTCTCTCACCCAGACCATATCTCCTAAAGGCACTTCTGTCTGTCATAGTAGTACTTTTCTGGCATGACAATAATAGCCAACACAGGTTTACCTAGATATTGGAGTTGAGCATATCATACCAGAACTCCTACTGACATAGTTGAGACACCCCATATCTACAGAAAAGTATAAAGCAATTGAAGTAGATTGCCCTAATCCTATTACAAGGAGTAAAACATTATACAACCTCCTAAAGTTTCCAATTTGCAAGGCGGTGCAGAAAGTGGTTTATAACAAGCTAGAGAATTACCATTCAAAGTGTTTCTGCAACTCCATTTATTCCACCTTTAATTAAATCAAGGCACCCACTCCCAGTGGAGGCAGAAAAGGGTGGTTAACTCTGAGAATTTCTGAGAGAATAAAAGGCTTCTCTATCTGGAAGCAGAGAATAATGTTGGCTCTAAGGAAGACAGCAGTGGCTGTGGTGGGAAATGAGAGGAAGACAGGGAGGGGCAGAGAAGGGAGATGAGATCTGAATCTGGAAGGGTGGGAGTGGGTGGAATACAGGATAGCCAAGACCAAGGAGAAGATAGAGGTCAGATGCAGCAACTGTTGATCAAGCCCTGCGGCACAGGCTGATGTATCTGAAAATTTTTTCCCCTTTGGGAAATAACTAAATCAGTGAGAATATTAAGAGTCTTGTTGAGCAATACAGTGGTCACAGTCACTTGGAGCTATGAAGTGGGGAGAGCAGAATTCAATCCCTTAGCTATGGAAATGATTCAAGGCAGTCAGGGGTGGAGGAGGATACAGAATAGAGGAGGAAATGCAGCAATCTCTAAGAGAAATTGAAAAAGAAAGACAGTAACACTGGAATTCAGTTGTTGACATCCTTTTTACTGTTCGGTGTCAGAGTTCCACAAGGGAAAAAAGAATTGCACAATTCTCAAGGTGAAAGGAAGACACAAGCTGAATCACCGAGGGGAAGAGAAAGCGTCAGTAAACCGTTCAAACTGTGACTTGTTGTCAGGAGTAGATACCCAGCAATGTAAGTAAATATTCACACAGAGACTGTGTGGTGGGAACATTAATAATTCATATATTGGGATGTTTCCCAGGGTTCTACTTCATATGATTTAAATCTGAGGCCTAACAGAATTGAATGTAAGGTGGGGGTCCATGGGCCAGCTGCATACTGTAAGGTTAGAAATAAAGCATCAAAGAACAGAAGCAGATGAATTTTAGAACTAAACAATCATCAAATTGATTTTTCACCCTGACAGACAGATAGATACTATGACTCAGAAAGGAAAAGGATTAATTACTATAGAACCCTAACTCATTCCCAAACAATTGCTCTCTGGTGGCATCTGTGTGGGTCCAGAGCTGAGAACGGTAGTGAAGAGACACCTGAACCCCATCTTCAGTAATCAGGAGAATTTCTGAAATGGGCAAGAAGCAGAAGGGGCAAATGCCTGAAAGAAAATTAGGGTCACCATTACAAGAGGAAATGTGTCTTCTAACTTACTGTCTGAAGTTATTAAGCAAATGCACAACCAAATCATGTACAGTGAAAATGATTCCCCAGCATTATTTCCAAAAATCGGAAAGCATTTCTAAAATGTTGCTATATATTCTGTACCGTATATGAGGCTAGGAAGGATAGAGGTAAGGCATGACAATTGATTTTCTTGAACAAACATCTCTGTGTATGTGAGGAAAACAGTTGAAGCAAATGATTTTGCCCACCAAAGGGACTGCATTTCCGAGGTCAGTCCTTATTTTAAATTTTTCCTCTCTATTATCCCATTGTAGTGCACAGCTATAAAACAGTACCATGTCCTACTTGGGTTAGGATTTTGTGCCACTACTTGGTGTCGGGATGTACCTGACACTGTACAAATTACTTGAAATACCACTATGACCATGGTTCAATCTCTGGTTTTGTTGAGTTGAGAGTCTAGTGAGAGACAAACACATAAACACAGAACTACAGTCACATGGAATAAAGGGAACCATGGAATAAAACAGACTAGCCTAGAAACACAAAGAAGTGGATACTAATTCCAGAAGCTGAAAAGGTTTGGTATCTAAGTTAAGGACAGAAGGACAAGTGCAGAATAGGAAAACAAAGGAGAGCCTGAAGAGAAAGTGATCTTCTTTTGGGGGAGCAGGGGGCATCATCTCAGCATTGTTTTGTTTTGTTTTGTTTTTCTTTATATTTCTTCTTTATATTCAATGAGCTGTCTCCTTGTGTCTTCTTTAAACTCCTTGAATTCTTTGATGAAGTTTAGAATTGTTCTTTTATGTCCTGTGTCCTAGGGTTCATCTAGGTAGTTCTCACTGGAGAACATTTTTATAGGACCAGAGGATATGAGGTAGGGTTATACTGACTTGATGTTACAATTTTTTGTTGTTTATTCAGTCAGACCTGGCACATAGACTATTTCCTTGGTTCTATGTTGGGTCCCTAGAGGACAGGCCTTCACACTCCCACTTGATCTGTTTTGCACTGAGATCAGAGAAAGAAGCAGTAGTGGATGGGGTTGTCCTAGGCCAGTAAGGATGGATTGGGGTAAAATGGGATCCACAAGCAGTAAGAGAAACCTGATATATCAGATAGCTAAATTGTTAGAGCAACAAGGAACCG
>LOJH01067900.1:0-10171 GCA_001685095.1 Ellobius talpinus
GACACCAACCAATGACATATGACCTTCTGATTTGCTGTTTGAATATTATATTATGAAAACATGAATTCAGTAAAATTACAACAGATTCCAACCACTATTGTGTCTGTTTGTCATTAGCCGAATCCTGAGTTCTCCTTGAGCCTTCTTGTGTGTGTCTGTCATTAGCCGAATCCTGAGTTCTCCTTGAGCCTTCACCCCCGTTCTCCCTCGGTCGTTGAGCTCCAAGAGAGCCGGTCCGTGGCAGCTATTAATCAGGAAGCTTTAATATTCCTGATTAGGAGCAGGTAAAAGCTTACCTCTAAAATGCTCTAAAAGAGCAAGGGTCATAGCAACATTTTCACTATGGCGTTGAGTCAAAGACACTCTTCTCAATGATGATGTAAAAGTGAAGGAACAACTAGAGAATTTGGCCAAAACCTTTGAGATTCAGGATGAAGAATCTGTCAAGTCTATTAAGAGCTTTGAGCAGGTGTAATGAGCATGGAAACAGATCCTCTGAATGAGAAAGAGAGGAATCAGTAGTGTAGGTAAAGTAGGAAAGCTATAGTATAATAATTACAGACATGGTAAGAAATAAACGACAAATTCTATCACAGTTATAGTGACAAGAACAGTCTGGTATTGGGACAAAAACAGGGAAACCAATCAAACAAGACCTGGTAAACAACTGACAAAAGTTATAGACGACATTCATAACAAGAGCACCAGAAGCAAGCAATACAAAAAGCTTATCCAGGAAGCAAGTGTTGCTGCTCTGTTCTCTGATCTTTCACATTCCTACCCCCAAAATCTGACTCCCGATTATTTACTGGTAAGGTCAACCATATAAACAATTCAAAATTGTGCTAGAAAACTAGATATCCTCCTGCCAAAAATGAAAATAGATCCCCTGTAATTATTCAGCCAGGGATAAGGCTGCACTTCCGGTTTCTAAAGGCAGGCACATGAATGGACCCTTGGTCACGCTCCACAAGATACACATGTGTGGTTACCTCCACGTGTGACTTAACTAAAACCCTTGTGCGCATGCGTGGGTCGCCCGCCATCAGCGTTTGACAGTCATGCCAACCCCCTGTGCATATGTGCTAGGCGTGGGTCGCCCGTCATCAGCATGTGACATAGTCATGCCAAACCCCTGTGTGCATGTGCTAGGCAGCTTTTAAAAGCTGGACACGCCATCTTTGCTCTCTCTGTACCCCATTTCCCTTCTAATAAACTAAATGGGTTTGTTCACATCTGGTGTTTTCTTCTCACTCGCATCAGATCATTTCACCATCTTTCATTCTGTACAAAAATTAATACAGGGCTAGGTACAGTGATGCATGCCTTTATTCCCAGCACTTAGAAAGCAAAGAGTATATGTGAGATCAAGGCCAGTCCAGTCTACAGCTGACTCTAGATAACCCTCAGCTACAGTGAAGGACCCTGTGCCCAAAAGTAATTAAGAAATCAACTCACAGCAGACCAAAGACCTTAATTTAAAACCTGAAGCTGCTACGGGAAAACACATCTCTTTAAGATGTTTAGTGTATGGAAGAACTTTCTGATTATTCCAAAAACACAAAAACCAGCCTTGATAAAAAACGGCAGGAACTACATGAAACTAAATGTTCTTTATATCAAAAGACATCAATAGCCCACAGAATGGGAGAACATCTTTGCCAAGTATACTCAGAAGGCTAATATCTAGAATTTACAAACAACTAAGACAAATTAAAAGCAATTCTGACAAACGAATGGGCTAATACAATGAGTTCTCTAAAGCAGAAACACATGTCCCCCAAGTATTTTTTGTAAAACGTTCAGGTGGGCAGTGGTGATGCATACCTTTAATCCCACCACCCAGGATGCAGAGGCAGGTGGATCTCTGAGTTCCAGACCAGCCTAGTCTACAGAGTTCCAGGATAGTCAGGGCTACAGAGAAACCTGTGTGTGTGCATGCTCGAGAGAGAGATCATTATCCTAGCAAAAATGTAAACTGAAGCTACTTTCAGTAACACCTCACACCTCAGTCAAAATGGCCACCAGGAAATCTGGACAGTTGTGGGGAGAGAAATCCTCATTCACTACTGATCAGAGGTCAAGTGAGTTTATTTACTATGGACATCATGGAGGTATTTCAAAAAATTAAAGCCAGATCTACCACGACCCAGCTATACCATTCCTGGGTCAGACCTGAAGGGCTCCATATACAGCAAATAGACATTTGCACATCCGTGTTTCTCTCTGCTCCCATAGTAGCAAGGACATGTAACCAATCCAGTTGTCTACCAACAGTGGACAGATAACAAAAACGTGGTAACATACACACATCAGAACACACTTTAGTTGTGATGAAAAAGGAAATGAAATTTGCAGAAAATGGGCATATCTAAAAATTATATGAAGTATGGTGACTCAAAAAGAAGAAAATCTTTTCATTTTCCCTCATGTAGAGATAATGTGTAACATAAGCAAACTGGTGTGGTCTTACAAGTCTCGGGAATAAATCAATAATAACCGGTGGTGAGGACAGACAGATGGGACAAAAGGACAAGGGAGCAGAATGGAGTTTGAACAACAGGCCACACAAGATCAGGGTACTGAGAGTGGGGAAGGTAGAGGACAAATTTATTCAAATATAGTAAGGAAAATGTTAACTTATTGAAGAGTTGAAAGCCTGTGGCTTTGTTGACACACATAACTGACGTGACTGTCACTGAGAAGTCCCACAGCCCTTGTAGCAATGGACTGTTCTGGAACTGGTCTACCTTCCACCTCGCCTGTTTCCAGCTGCCCATCCCTGCATAATCTGATGGGGAGGCATCATTCGGACACAAGGGGGCCAGGGTGTGTTTTTGTTTTCAGATAGGGACTTGGTGTGCAACCCAGGCTGACCTCAAATTCTCAGTTTCCTGCCTGAGGGTTAGGACTACAAGAATGTGCCACCAGATGTTTTAAACAATTTTTAAAAAATATGATTTATTCTTTTGGATAATTTCATATATGTAAACAATCCATCCTGATCATCAGCACTCCAACGCCCCATCCATCTCTCCCCAACATAACCCCTCTCCCTCCAAAGCTTAGAATGAACTTAGACTCTTGTGAGACAGTTTAAATGACTGTGTGCCTAGTGCCCTGATGTTTACCTTAGAGAACTGGTCCCTAAGGCCTACCCCTCCTCAACAGTTTCAGTAGGCTTTATTTCACTGGCAGACAGAGGGGTGTTAAGCCCAATATTCACAATGCTGGAGCAACCACTAGCCAAAGAGGGAAAGCCTGAAGCAGGTGGGTCCAGCAGGGTCCACTTCACTGACAGAAAAATCAGCATATCCAAAAGGGGATGTTGGAGGGCTTTTTGCCAAGTCTCTAAGGTGTCACAGAATCAGACTACAGAAATGACACGAATGCTCAAACGGCAGCTGACATTTAAATAAAGATACCACGTGTGCATAAATGGTGCTTCCAGCAACCACAAGGTTGTTGAATAAAAACTCCAATGTCAGGGGTGGTCTACCTTCCTAGCTGTTGCTTGCCAGGGAGATGGATCCCAGAGGTTCCCACACTAGACCTGGGTGTGTAGCTGAGAGAAGTGGTTATCGACCCACTGCTAATGACAACACAGGAGACTAGAACACAACCTGGGACTAAACCAGGATACACTGTGCATACCCAGTGGTTAGCCGTCAGCATCAGGGGGCGCTATTCAGGCCACAAGGGGGAACCCATTCCTACAGCCTCATTTGGCTATGGACCCCAAGTACCCCATTACCTGCTTGTTACACAGGTAACAGCAGGTTCAGCTGTAGTGCAATCAGCACAAGTACAGTCAACAATCTTCCAGTTGTATGTCCAGGCAACTCCGTTAGAACTCTCGTCAGGTCAGAAACAGAAAGGCACATCCAGAGACTGCCACCGCTTTGCGCTAAACATGTACCCAATTATCGTGGTGGTTTAATTAAGTGAGAATGGTCCTAGTTTCTGGACCTTTTTAAGAAAGATTGGGAGGTGGGGCTTGTTGGAAAGGTGTCACTAGGGGTGAGCTTTGAAGTTTCAAAGTTCAGCCAGGCCCAGTCTCATTCTCTGCCTCCTGCTTGTGAAACAGATGTAAGCAGCTGATACGGAGGTCCACTCGCCACCACCCTCCCCACCATGAGGGTCACAGGCTTACCCTCTGATACTGTCAGGAAGCAACCAACTCAATTCTCGGTTTTTCAAGTTGCCTTGGTCATGGTGTCTTTTCACAGAAATAGGAAAGTAAACTAAGACACTTATCATCGGAGTATTTGTGCACTGGAGTCAGACTGCTGCTGCCTCTTCTTGCACTGGGCGGAACCACTATAACCCACGGTGACGACAAACTGACTACTGCACACCGACAGACTCTCCAGTCAGGTAGGTATGCCATGGAACATGCTTCTTTCTGGGTATCATGAAATTGAGCCGAAATGGGCATTTATGTGATTATGATCCACTGTGCCCAGAAATAGTGATATACTACTTCTGGTGGGTGCGCAGTGGCTGCCTCCTTCAAGTTGCAAAAGGGCACCAGGTAAACAAACAGCAAAACACGTGTGGGGCTTTCTATTCCATGCAGGGGGACACGCCTAGAGCCACTCCAAGGCCCTCTCTGAGCTGTCAGTCACCTCCTCTAACCTAGCTATCCCAGATCAGCCGTTGACCACCCGAGTGTTAGCGGTTCATGTCTAAGAGAACCTTCCCCACCCGTCTTTACACTGCAGGCGATACCTCGAGGATGTTCCTGCCACCTTTCATCTCTAGCTACAACTGTAACTGAGTATGCAGAAGGAAATGTATCGGCCTCCAACACACCTTCCCTTTGTAATTATGTGCAGGCTTCCCAAATAGAGAGTCCCGCATTTCTTTGTTGGGGAGTATGTCCAGTTTAAAAACCATACAATCTTTGTTCTCCTGCACACAGGAAAAAAGAACACTTTTCTGTTTTACGCATGTGTTGTGGCTTTGCAGCTTGGCACTCACCAAGGTGTGAAGCCATTATCTGTCACAGGAATACCCAGTTACTGTATTTAGTCCCTAAGCAGGGGCCCTATGTTGGCAATATAAGCAAAGCCCTGGCTAAGTTTATTACTAAACTCAGAACTAAACCTCCACAGATGTCTCTTCAGTCTAAATATCTGGTAATTGGAAAACCAGGCTAGACTGGGTATTCACACAGCTGTGCTCAGGATGTGTGCAGTCACTGGATAACAGAGACCCCAATCAACACACAATACTTGGTCATGTAGGATGCTTTTGACCACTGGCTCAGGGGTGTGTGCCCTTCTGACAGCCTGGATCGCTTTTGGAGGAAGGCTCCACAATTGTCTGCTCCTGTTTTGGTACAGCAGCCCAATGGCTCAGTTCTCAGGGGAAATGAAGATAGTATCTCTAAGGCTCAGGGACAAGAGAGGAAGAGGGTGCATGAAGGCG
This sequence comes from Ellobius talpinus, assembly GCA_001685095.1. NCBI lineage: Eukaryota > Metazoa > Chordata > Mammalia > Rodentia > Cricetidae > Ellobius > Ellobius talpinus. The sequence continues at coordinate 5,434 of LOJH01067900.1, forward strand.
CCAAGAGCTGGAGGGTGGGAAACTGCGTTCAGGGCTAATGCCCTAACCTGTCCTTCCTGTGGAGCAGCAGCTGCCAAAAGGACCATCTGGAGACCCGGGTCAGAGGAGGTATCAGCACACAGAATGCCAGGCCACCTTGAGAGGTGAGAGCTGTTGCTTTGCCCTCCAGGTAGTCAGGGCCTGGTCCTGGGGGAGGTGCTGCCTCACTTTGGGCACTAGTTCTCATAAAACAATACTGCTGAGTCAGAACAGCTACCCAAGTCACAGGAGAACTGGAGTCATTCTTGGCTGCGGCACCATTACAGTTTCAAGACTGTTTACATGAACTCATACACTAACATGTACACAGTGATTGGGCAGATGTTTGTAAACACAAAACCTCTTCACAGCAAGAGCAAAGGTCAGTCTACCCTCACAGGATGTCAATCACATCCTATCCATTACAAAACTTTAGAAACACCTTAAATGGCAGGGGGCCATTATCTTGGGCTGGTCTCTAGTACCCAGTTCCTATATAACAAACTGTAACCTGCCTTGGTACACAAACCAAACTCTAATTTGAAAGTGGGAATTTTGTAACCAATACCCTGATTTTAGTATAAATGAGCTTCAATGAGTCACAGACTTCACAGTTCAGACCATGCCAACTTGGGCAAACATCTGCATGTAGCCAATCCAAGTTATTTCTTCCATATTTCCCTTCTCAGTTTCCAAGGGCACTACCCTCGCTGCAATCTGAACACTTTCTATGTAGAACACCCCCAAATTTGTGAATTTTTCTTTTTGACAGTTGAGGCGCCACAGGGACCTTGAAGCCCAGGACCCTGGGGGCTGCCCTCCCCATAGGTCGCAGGTGTGGCTCCTGCCTCTTTCCGTCCCTCTACCTCACTGCTTCTTTTTACTTGCCCGACTGTCTAACACTTCAATCTTGCCTCTGCCGCCTTCTGCACTCGGAAGCTTTATGTTGTCCACAGTGACTTCGGAGGGGGTGCAGTCTTCATCTTCGGACTCTGAGCTGTCCGCGGAGCTCTCTTCTGAGCTGTCCTCTTCCTTTGAATCTGACCGATTCATCTCAAATAAGGCCACATCCTGTAAAAAGTGTCAGGTTGAGAACTCTACTTTGGACACTTCTGTAATGTTTTCTAATGAAGTGGCAGGGTTGGCTCGGTGCTTACTGATTTTCCAGAGGACCCAGTCCAGTTCCCAGCACCCATTACCAAGCTTCAGAAAATCTAACCCTTTTCTTCTAGTTCTTCTGACCCTCACAGCCACGCACATAGGTAACAGACACACACACTGACATGCACACAAAAAATCATTCTTAAATAAAGGCAGCAGAGGAAGATCTAATATTTATCATAGGTTCTGGAGCACAGGTCGGGCTGTGAGCTTAACACGAATGGCACGTAAGCGGTTCTGGTTTCCAGAAGACATCAGAGCAAAGTCAGTGTTGGTTTGAAGGGTTTATTTTACTTATGTCGTTAAAAAGGCTCCTCCTGGGCAGGAGAGATGGCACAGCGCTTGAGTGCACGAGCTGCTTTTTCAGAGGACCTGGGTTCAATTCCCAGCAACCATCTGGCTCACAACTGTCTTTAACTCCAGGGGATATCACACACTCATATGGACAGACATTGCCAGGGAGACACCAATGCACATGAAATTAAAAAAAATAAAATAAAAAAATGAAAGGGTCCTCCTGCCTAGTACACAACCAACACCATTCTCTCAGTAAAAACAGACTAGAGCAATGGTTCTCAACCTTCCTAACTCTGCGACCTTTAATACAGTTCCCCATGCTGTAGTGACCCACAGCCATAAAGTTATTTTCATTTCTACTTCATAACTGTAATTATGCTATTGTTAGAATCATAACGTAGGGGCTGGAGAAATGGCTCAGAGGTTAAGGTAAGTGGCTCCTCATAGTTACTGAGTTCAAGTCCCAGCAACCACATGGTGGCTCATACCACCTACATTGGGGGGGGCAATCACAATGCTGTGTTTTCTGATGACTTTAAGCAGGTCGAGGCCCACAGGTTGAGAACTACTGGGCTAGACTCTGGTATCACATTGGACACCTCAGACATTGGCCATGGTTACTGGGCTAGAATCTGGCATCACATTGGACACCTCAGACATGGCCATGGTAACACATCTACAATCCCAACTTCTAACCCCAGCAGTGGGGAGATGGCAGGACTGACAATTTGAGGTCTACCTGGGCCACATGTAAGGCTTGACCCCCAACTGCACTCCCTCAAGAACATCCCACAACTTCTGCCTTAATGAGATTTACATTTCTGTTCAAGGGCCAGGAAATTATACCCGGCAGGCTGAATCCCACCTGCTCCGATTCTGTCCAGCTCCTGAACTAAAAATGGTTCCTATACACCCAGAAAGCCCCAGGCACAACTTCCCACCATGAAAAAACGCTCCCCTTGAACTTCCAGTCAAATGCATGGCCCCTTGCCTTAAAAAAAAGCTTTAGTGGCCATAACATACAATGTCCCGCTTTCTTGTTAATGTCAACAGCTGTGCCCGGCACTGAACAGCACAGCCTACGAGAAATGTTCGACAATTTAAAAATATTTTATTTTAGAATAAAATTTCCAATTATCTCCCCCATTTTGTGGCAAGGACACTAATCCCATCACGTGACGCAAACAGGGCAGTTACCATCTGTATGATGTTCCCGGATGCCCTGTCGATGTTTTCAATATTGAAGTGATCCGCTGGAGCCACTGCCATTTCCTTCCGAAGCTTTTCATTGGCCTGGGCCAGCTGTGGGAGAAACGCCTGCACTTGATCTAACACTGTGGAGAGCAAACACAGAATGCAGCCATGTTAGTGAACTCCAGACTCCACAACTCCTGGTGAACACTTCAGAGGAGCGCAGCAACGAACCCATCAACTCTTCAGGCCCAGCTTCTGAGCTGCCTCGGATGGGATGGTCCGAGGGGTCAGCCGAAATGGCTGGGGACTGAACCAGGGCCTTGCTTTTGCCAGGCCAAGGGCTCTACCAACCAGTCACAGTCCCAGCCCCTTTGGGACTCCCAGAGCCAACAAGCCCACACGATTCAGCAATTATTATTCAAATGTTCTGTTTCTCTTCCACCCTGAAAGTATAAAATTCTAGACGGTTGGCATTCAACCAAGGGAGCGAGAAAATAGGCAGAATGACCTAATGGAACTAAGAGTGCTTGATCCTTACAGTGAGGCTGTCCCATATCTACTTCTGACTATTGCAGTTACCAGGAGTGTGTATCACCTGCCCAACATTTGCCCACCTTCCAGCTAAACACAGTTACACCAGCCACCACCTTTTTGGAGATAGGTTTGCTATGTAGCCCAGGCTAGAAATCACAATGTTCCTAAATTGGGCTAGCCTCCAACCTGCTGTCGTCCTGCACAGCACCGAGCGCTGCCAGTCCTTTTCAGCTTAGGTCATTACTGTCCCTCATCCTGAACAAGCCTATTCTGCTGTCTGCCCCCTACTATCTGCTCTGTGGCACAGGCTGACATGGTGTCCTAGCCAAGTCAAGAAGACAAGAAAAACCAAGTGATAAATGTTGGCCTGGAACTTCTCATAAACCAGACAACTCACCACAGCTGTGGGGTAGCCATCTTTAGATCAATCCGACACCAAGAAAGCGGGGACAAGAGACAGGCCACAGGTGAGAACAATGGGCACCTGGATCCAGATAAACTTTCAGTTTCTGACTCTGGGTTCTTTCACTCCAAAAACAAGCCAAGTTTTCCTAGTTTTCTCTTAAGGCGATCCAAGCTTTCACTCTCTTTGCAATTCAAAATTCTAATTAATGCTTCCAATTCCACCACCATGCTGGCTACTCTAGTCACCTAGATACCAGCTAGAGTCATCTGAGAGACGGGACCCGCAACTGAGAAAATGCCTCTGTAAGTGATCAGTGAGGGAGGGCCCAGCCCACTGTGGATGGTGCCATCCTGGGTTGATGGTCCTGCACATGAGGAACAAGCCAGTAAGCAGCATCCTCCATGGCCTCTGCATCAGCTCCTGCCTCCAGGTCCCTGCCCTGCTTGAGTGCTTGTCCTGACTTCCTCCGGTGATGAACAGTGCTGTGGAAGTGTAAGGTCCTTCCCTTCCCAGGCGTCTTTGGTCATGGTGTCCATCACAGCAACAGAAACCCTAATGAGGACAGAACCACACAATAGTGGGGCACGGCTATGTCAGACCTTACCGTGAGTTTGTAGGATTATGGAAGAGCTTTGGCACTCAGGAATGTTAAAACCATTAAGTAGTCAAAGCTTGGTGAACTATTCAGTGGGAGATAATGCAGATGATGGAGGGCGGGCTTGTAAAGTTTCAGGTCACTTTGTGAGCCGTCAGGTGATTGCTGGGAACTGAACTCAGGACCTCTGGAAGAATAGCCAGTGCACTTAACTGCTGAGCCATTTCTCTAGCCCCTAACTTTATTCTTTTCTCAACTCCTTCTGCCTCTGCCTCCCACAGCACAGGGGTTCCAGGTTCATATGGCCACAGTTTAAGTGGGCTCTAAGGATTTGAACTCTGTTCCTCAAGCACTCTTACTCTGAGCATCTTCCTAGAGTAAATAACTGCCAGGGATAGTGGCCCACACCAGTGTAGTCAGAGGCAGAAATAGCTGTTTGAGACTAGCATGATCTATATAGGATGTTCTAGACCAGCCAAGGATAAACAGTGAGACTCTGTCTAGGAGTTGAGAAAAGAATAAAGTTAGGGGCT